>VUQI01055569.1:0-22220 GCA_015106735.1 Paratilapia polleni | reverse complement strand
TACTCCTCCAGGTATAACTACATCTGTAAGTGCCCTATGGAAGTATTTATTTACAGGCTCTGTCCGTTATGATAATGGCGGCTAAATTGATACTTATATACCAATCATGTAAAATAAAACATAATCTATTGTATCTGACCTGGCAAGAGACACTTAAAATGATAAGTATAAGTACGGCAGTCTACATTTTGTGCTGCTGGGTTTGATAGAACAGTTAAACCTTAGCAGGCTGAAGGAGCTGTGACATGACTCGTCTGAAGGTTTACATAGGTTGATGAGACAGGTGCATTTGAACCTGGATCAGGGTTAAAGGAGCATTACCAGAGCTAGGAGGAGGGCGCTCGCCTCCCTCTCACCTGTCAGCTCAGATCTCCTCCTCTCCATCTCCATCTACACCACACCGACACAGGATGTGACAGCAGCTTTTACCTCCCCCAACCCTTTAAACAACAACCCTCCCATCTACACAGAGGTAATGGGGGAGGAGGTAGGTGACAAACAGAATCACCTGCCACTCAGCCTCATCTCCTTTCCACACCTCTAAGGTGAAGTGACATCCACACCCGGTACTCTGCCATGCCGCTCAGCAAGCTCGACTCATGAGGACTCTTGTCAACTGACATCAGCACTAAACAGCCGGAGGGTTAGCTGGATCCCACAGGCAGATACGGTACTTATCGTTTTCACTTGAGCCACATTGAGTGTAAACACACAAACCTAAGTCTACAGAGACATCCCTCCCCACCACCCTCCTTGGCCCTGGAGCGGCACTGACAACAGCCTCGCCTCCATCGCGCTCGCTTCATTTAGCAGCAACAATGCGTCTGAACCCCAACAAGCTGTCGCTCCCCACTCTGCCTTGAGAGCTACCAAACCAAACACCGCTTTGTGTTGTGTTTCTCTGAGCTCGGCGCATTTTACGTTTGGCTTCCTGCCAACCTGCGCCCCGTTTGATTTGTTTTCAGCTGTAATTTCATTCAGAGGGTTTGAGTGACATTTGCTGGGAAAATTGAGTTTCACGTATCATTTGAAAGCTCTTGATGAGCTCTTTGTGACGATCAGAGAAAAATATGTCAGCTTACAGCCCACTGAATTGATTTTAGTAACCGCTGTCACCCCATTAAAAAGAGATTTTTCTGTGCTTTTGTGTTCGTTTATTCCTTGTAAAGTTTTCATAGAAATGCTGCAGAAAGTGCAGATCTGTTGGAATGGTGGATTCACATGCAACCTTACTGATTGGAAGAAAAAAAATACTTCTTCAGTCGTTTTGTCTGAGTTGTTTTGAATTAAGCAATATTTTGACAGTTATGATAAACAAGAAGCACTTGAACAACATGATAGTCAAAACACGATCCTGTGTGAAAATGTGCACTCGTAGTCCTTACAAGAATTTAAATGTAAAGATAAGAACATGATATCTGAGGTGAAAGCCACAGGATGCAGTGTTGAATTTTATGATTTTCTTTTTTATAAAATTCCCTTTTTTCAAGGTGAAATTTTAAAAACGGTCATTTAAATAAAATAGAGATTTGATTACAAATTCAGATGATGATAAATGATACCTGATGATAAATGATTAGCTGCTAGCATGTGAGCATTTTCTTGACTGAAGACGGTGTACCATGTGCTCGTTCCAGTTTGGTACATGATGTTCTGTTTGGTATGAAATTTCTTTGGTTTGGTATACACCCTTAAACCCTTACTTTCAAAAGTCTGTTTACATACTTTACATACTTTCTACATACATACGCTCCCTGAACAAGTTCCACCTGGGGCAATTTGGCAGTCCACCAACTGTTGTCGATCAGCCATAGCATTCGAGTGGGTTTAGACAGGATTAATTTTCATTGTTTTAACACATGGTTAACACTTTTAACTTTGTCTGCTATGACTTCTGTCTTCTCCAAACCAGGGGCTAAGCTAAGGGACCAATACCAGCCTAACCATAAACAAGAGTAGCCCACATTACCAGTTGTTCCACATATTATTGACACTACCCACATCTACAGCATGTAGATTTTGGCCTGCAAAGCTCTGCATAGCACCCACAGACTACCAATACACTTTCATGACTTTAGCTTTGAATATTGTGCAGACATTGTGCAAATTTTATTAAACAAACTGTGCTAACTCACATTATGTCTTTTATTGTCCTTAATCTTATAAATAAGATAGCTCATAAAATCAATTAAAGCACTTATGTTTTAAACAGTTCATTTAAATTAATTATAAATATGTTGTACTTGTCTTAATGGATATTTTTTATTTGAATTATTAGGGTTATTCTTAAGCGTAAACAGCCTTAAGTCTTCTTTTTAGCACTTGAGTGATTTAACTCAATTTTCTTGGACACTGGGACACTTTTCATGATTTTCAGACTCTTTTTTTTCTTCTTTTTTTTATTGACATACTTCCGCTAACAAATGTACAAACAAATATGGTAATTTTAACACTGTATAAGTTGAATATGATAAAATTAATTTTTCAAAGGGGACAGTAACAGAGTAGTAAATTCAAACATCCACAAAGATGTAAACATATGAATATTATCCAACATTCTTTGAACAAAGTGTAATAGTAAATTAATAGTAAAGTGTAAGTGTAAAAGGAAAGGAAAAAAAATGAAGATAAATAAAAAATAAATACTTGAGAAAAAAAAAAAGAACAGAAAACACACAAGGGGAAATACATTTGATCTCTGATGTCCAATTCAGTGGGAAAATGTTTTGGAATATCATGTAATTCTTGTGGTTTTCTTCCGTTAAGTAATTTTAAAGATTTTAAATGTAATTTAAATTCATTCAAGAAAATAACAAATTGGGGGTATGATTTTATAATTCTACTTTTATGTAAAAAAGCTTTTGCTATACACAAAATAACAACAGTTCGTCATTTTTATTTTGTAAAATCTGTCACTGGGGTATTGTATCACTTCCTGTTCCAGTTGCAACGCACAGTGGTGCTTTTTCTAGTTTATTCTCTGTAGCTTTTACAAACTATTACATAGCAACTTACAGTGCTTAACAAATTTGTTAGACCACCACCCAATGTAAGGGTTATGCCACAGGTGCCATAAATTAACAGTATTTTTTATATTTCTGTAACTAGCCAAGCCCCTGTATTCATTGAAAGTAGCTGTCCCCCAGGAACTCATCCCGAGCAGTTGGGAAACCAGGTCGGATGGGTGACAGTGAGGAGGAAGTGTAGGCCGAAACAGAAGCCCTTGGTACACCACAAACCCGTTCACATTTCCAATCAATTTTCCCCACTTAGCGACACACCCACCGAGGATAAAACTCTGGTTATTGGCAACTCTGTTCTTAGAAACATGAAGCTAGACAACTCAGTGGCCATAGTCGATTGTATTCCAGGGGCCAGAGCAGGCAACATTGAAGCAAATTTGACACTGCTGGCTAAGGATAAATGTAAATTTGGTAGGACTGTAATTCACGTTTTCAGTAATGACACCCGGTTGCGTCGGTCGGAGTCCATAAAATTAATATGGAGTGTGACTTTGCCAAAATAATGTCAGACTCTGTAGTTTTCTCTGGTTCCCTCCCCAGTCTGAGTAGTGATGATATGTACAGCGGCATGTTGTCCTTCAACCGCTGGCTGTCTAAGTGGTCCAGAAAATGATGTGGGCTTTATAGACAATTGGAAAACTTTCTGGCGAAAACCTGAGGGGTATACTACAAGGAAGTTCAACACAGCCAGGTTTTCTTTGTGTTAGCTGGCTTGACAAAACCTAAAATCAGTCTTAGATAACAGGTATCATGACAGTGGTTATCAATTTTCTTTGTTAAGCCAGGCTTTCTGCTTCAGACTCTGTACATGATCATATAAAAAAAGGGGCATTTTACTCATTATATGACTCCTCTTCTACACAAAATGATCCCTGTGAGTGCAGCGTACTCCAATCAGATGTTGTTGGATGATGATGATAAAATGGTGATTAAAAATCTATAAAGAACATAAAAAAATATGAGTAAAATGCAACACTGTTGCAAGTAAGACAAGAGATTAATGCTCCAGAAAATTGTTAATCTTGGGATTTAGCGCACACAGAGCTGTAAAATAAACACTTAACTCAATATATTTTAAGCTCAGTGCGCTCTTGTGCTGTTGTAAAATGGTAGCTGCACATTAGAGGTCTGAAACATTAAACTGGATACATTTAAACATTAAAGGTTACCGTCCCGTAGCCTAATAAAAGAGACATGGAAATCGCTTTAGTTTGTCAGCAGATCAGAGTCAAATGAATTTTACTGATTGAACAGGTATTCTTGGTGTGTGTTCTGTGTTCTAGTAGCTGCAATTCCAGCAGAGTAAAAGAGACTTAGTGTCATGTGTGGGCTGTGTGGCGGGCAATGGTGGACCCATATGCAGGACTCTGAGACAAAACTAAACTCAAAAACGCAGCTTTTATTACTGGAAGTCCAAGATCACAAACCACAAAACAATACAGGAACAGACGCAGGGAAACACACGGCCATGAGGGCATTAACGACGCGACCAGGTACAGAAGCACACTGAGGACTTAGATACAAGAGGTAATCAGGAGGGTAACAAGACACAGCTGAACTAAATCACAGGTAACAAGACAGGGGAAGCAAAACTAAATACAATATACAAGAGACGGGAGACTATCAAAATAAGACAGGAAGTAACTGAACACAGAGACAGAAGCTTAACAACCAGGGACAAAAGCTAAACAGCAAAATGACAGAGAATAATAAACAACACTGGAAAGTCCATAACTCAAAACATGGGGTCAAACGACCCGGGACCATGACACTTAGTAGCAGATGAGAATCAAGTATAAAAACATTTATACATTTTCTGCATCACCAGCTGAATACATGTAAATTCCAGTGACATTGCGATATACAGTTTGCGCTGTGCTATAAAACATATTTGCCCAGTAAAGAATCTATATTGCACTTAAAACATGCTGTAAAAGAATCTGTGAAAATGTGGTGCTTTCAGAAGATTTTAAACTGAAACTTGGATAATAACCTGCTCCTGACCAGGTTATGTGTTCAGCATAAGTTATCATGGTGATTTAGGAAGGTAAAAAGAGAGCCACTTTCGTGACACTGAAAACTCTGACTTTAATCTCAACATAGCTCGCTAACCCATTCATCTCACTTCGTAATACACCCCTCTGGTGTTATTAGAAAAGATGGCACCCAGCCCACTTTGATGGTGCAGTTCTCATTTCTAGAAATTTGGTCAAATTTATTAACAGCAACCCCTTCAGTTGCTAAGTTCAGATAAAAATAATTATAGTGGGTGATTTTAACATCCATGTAGATGCTGAAAACAACAACCTCAGCACTGCATTTAATTCATTATTAGACTCAATTGGCTTTTCTCAAAATGTAAATGAGCCAACAAACTGTTTTAATCATACTCTGGATCTTGTCCTGACATATGGCATAGAAACTGAGCATATAACAGTATTTCCTCTGACAAAGAAAGCACAAATCAGAGAGGTTTGACTCCCTGGTATAACTCACAAATGTGCACCTTAAAGCAGATAAATTGTAAGCTGGGGAGCAAATGGCATTCCACTAATTTAGAAGACCTTCATTTGGCCTGGAAAAATTGTTTACTTTAAAAAAAAAAAAAAAAAAGAAGAAGAAGAAGAAGCCCTCCGTAGAGCTAGGATTTCTTACTATTTGTCATTGACAGAGGAAAACAAGAACAACCCCAGGTTTCTTTTCAGCACCGTAGGCAGGCTGACAAAGAGTCAGAGCTCTGTTGAGCCAAGTATTCCATTAGCTCTAATTAGTAATGACTTAATGAATTTATTCCCAAAATTTAACCATTAGAGAAAAATTATTCACAGCCGTCCCACAGATCTATCATTAAATACAGCAACTTTAACTACTGTGGATCTTTACTTAGACTGTTTCTCTCCAATCAGACTCTCTGAACTAACTTCAGTAATTACTTCCTCTAAACCATCAATGCGTCTCTTAGACCCCATCCCTACAAGACTGCTCAAAGAAGTCTTAATTAATGCTTCAGTTTTAAATATGATCCATTTATCTTTATTAACAGGATACATATGGTGCCTGTAATTAAACCACTGTTTTAAAAGCCCTGCGACAGACTGGTGACCTGTCCAGGGTGTACTCTGCCTCTTGCCCTATGTCAGCTGGGATGGTTTTTCCTTCCCACTGTCGCCAATTTCTTGCTTATAGGGGACCATCTGATTATGTGGGTTTTCATCTTGAGGCGACTGTTGTTGTGATTTGGCTCTATATAAATAAAATTGAATTGAACTGTCTTTGTTTTTGTTTTGTTTTGTTTTTTTTAGAAAAATATGTTTCAGTGCAGTACATTGATACTTTAATAAAACTAGTAGATGCCAGTGCTACAGTATTGTTTGGCCCGTTTGTGCTGTTGACAAAGTGTGCAAAGTTTGGTTGCTCAACTCCTGATGGTCTAGGAAGAGTTCGCAGGCAAAGAAACAAATACAAAGACAGAGATTGCATGCATTATAGTAAGAAATGACAAATGATGCACCAAAATAGATGTCTAATATATTAAAAGCAGCAACTGAAGGTTTTATCTCTTAAAAAAATAAAAATAAAATAAAATAACCCTTGACCTCCACCCTTTTCACACCAAAGCTGCTTTTTTTATTTTAAAAAAAGACAAGAGCTACAGAACTCATCGGTCATTTTTACTTTCTGCCATCTTACTCTGGGATGCAGACTGATTGTTTGAGGAAGATGAACAGCTCGGATTACAGGACAGCTGGCGTTAACTGTGGGGGCTTGGGGCCTCAGGCAATCCCTCCATCATGCATCTTGCTCCCATCATAGTCCTCACATCATCATTTGTTCAGCAAGACCCTCGGCTTCTTCAGCATGAAAGCAAACTTTTACATGAGTGAGCATGCATGCCCCCCTCCCAATGGCTCTGCTTTCTGTTCCCTTAGGATTAGCTGGTGCTTGTTAAATAGGGTTGTGAGGAGTGTGGTGGAGAGGTGGTAATGAATTGACAGATTTGGGGAACAACAGGGTTTATAAGTTGTGCTAACAAGTGCTGTTGTGCAAAGAAAGCTGCCTCTCATTACTGATTGAATTGAGTTGAGTGGAGCTGAAGAGTGGCACTGATGTTCTTGCACAATCCACAACATCATCCTGTTGTGTTCAGATTTTAATTTATTGTAGTTATTTAATTTTAACCCTCTAAATAATTACTGACATTTTTATTAATTAACATTTTTTAAATTTTCTTAATGCCAAGTAGTTTTGCATAATATTTTATATGAAATATTTATATATTTTATACTATTTATATTATATACTGAATTTAATTTTCTTTTCTTTTACAAATTATTTATTTTTTCTATATTATATGAGATCGGTTGGCAGAAGTCAACATCATACAATAATTTACACATTTAGTGTAAATTCTGTTTTGTGCTACTCTTAATGTTTTTCTTTTATATCATTATGTTCACTGTTGTCTTTTTCATAACTGTGCTGTAAAATAGAATTTTCTTCTCAGTAAAGCAAAGCAAAGTAAAGCAAATTTATTATTTTCACATTTGTGTTTCACAGGAAGTTGATCGTTGATGGTTCTGTATCCTCGACTCTCAGGGACTCTGTTGCTTTCTCGTTGTTCTATTATTTTTAACTTTGAGGAATCAGGATACGGTGTGAGGAGTTGTTGGTACTCAAGGCCCAGTGGTCATGGGCTGAACTGGCAAAGGCTTTTATAAGAACAGCTCATTAACAGACAACTTCCTTGCTTCTTCCCTCCGGCACCCGCGAGTGCCGTTTGGAGAGGGTGCTTTTCTCTTTCAGCTGCACAGAGAAACCCAGAAAGTCAAGGCTGGTTGCTCTGGGTACTGATTGCATTTTTCCCCTTTTTTACCAGAGTGCCTATTCAGACGAAGGCAAGAGCGGAATGAAGGCTTTAAAAACATTATTAAAATGTTCACCAAACAGTTTTTTTCTGTCTCAGTTCTGCTGCTGCCAGCCAGATGAATTGCAAGGAGGAAGACACGAAAGAACACAGCTTTTATTGTTATTTATTGTTGCATGCTACCAGGGAAGCTGCTTCTAATTTCGTTGAGCATCTGATGTTTAATGACAATAAAAAGGATTCTGATTCTGATTCAGATTCATGAGCAGCGCTCTGTTTGATTGGTTAACTTTGAGTGAAAAAAAAAACAAAAACAAAGCAATAAAAGCAGCCTGAGCTCCTGGTGTTGCATTTTGCTTTTGATTGCTTTATCGCTCTGTCTTTCATTTCTTGATGTTTCAGACATTCAGCTGGTACAGAGTCTTAGTTATAGAAATGCTTTGGTATTTGAGAAAGTCTTGATGAAAAAGAATTTGTGTTCATGTGTCAGCCACATATCAAAGACACAGTCTTCAGAGTTCATGTTTGATATTTCAGTATCAAATACTTGAAAAGATCTTTATTTACATCAACTAAAGACATGAAACAGGCTTTGTTATGTATAGGGTATACAGTCGTGGTAAAAAGAAAGTATGCCCTTTTTCAATTCTAAGGTTTTATGTATTGGGACATAATATAAAATCAATTGGTCCTTACCAGGTTCTAAAGTTATTATATATAAGAATGCCACATGACATATTACACCATGTCATTATTTATTTCATGACAGTACAATTAGAAAAACACTGAACAACTATGCCTTGTTTGGAAGGGTTGCCAGAAGAAGGCCTTTTTTCTCTAAAAAGAACATGGCAGTATGAGTTGGGTTTGCAAAGTTGCATCTGAACAAACCACAGACTTCTGGAACAATGTCCTTTGGACAGACAAGGCCACCAAGACCAGAGTGGAGATATCTTTCCATAATACACAGTGTCACAGCGTTTGGTGAAAAACAAACATAGCATATCACCACAAACACCTCATACCAACTGTCAAGCATGGTGGTGGAGGGGTGATGATTTGGGCTTGTTTTGTAGCCTGCAACCTTGCAGTCATTGACTCAATCATGAACTCTTGCTAATTCCAAAGTATTCTAGAGTCAAATGCAAGGCCATAAGACTGACAGCTAAAGCTTGGCTGAAATTGGGCAACAGGACAATGTTCCCAAGCATGCAAACAACTCTCCAACAGAATAGCTGGGGGGGAAAAAAGAGTCAAGGTGCTGCGATAGCCCAGTCAAAGTCCAGATCTCAACCCAATTAAAATACTGTAGTGTGACCTTAAGAGAGCGGTGCATAAACTAATGCCCGCAAACCTCAATGAACTGAAGCAACATTGTAAAGAAGAGTGGTTCAAAATTCCTAAACAATGATAAGAGACTGATAAAATCATACAGAGAATGATTACTTCAAGTTACTAGTGCTAAAGTTGGTTCTATAAGCTATTGAATCATGGGGTGTACTTAGTTTTTCACACACTGCTTTTGCATTTTGTTTTTGTTAAATAAATAATGATGGTATAATATGCCATGTTATTGTTTATCTGAGACTGTATTTAAATAATTCTTTGTTACGTGACTGTATATTATATGTATATTATATCATATTCTATTAAATACATCCTCATATTACCTAAACAGCATAGAGATGTTTACATGTCTTATATATTTCTGAATGTTGTATATTGATAAAAGAAAACTGTACAGCACCCTCTGTTGTGTCACAGACCTAAAAAAAAAAAAAAAAAGAAATGCTGAGGACTGTTAGGACTATCTGTGCTATCTGCCTTTTTATACCAAGACAAATTGATAATTACAGTGCCTTGCAAAACTATTCATACCACTTGAATTTTTCCACATTTTTCCACGTTACAACCACAAACTTAAATGTATTTTTATGTCATAGACCAACACAAAGTAGCGCTTAATTGTGAAGTGGAAGGAAAATGATACATGGTGTTCAAAATTTTTTACAAATAAAAATCTGAGTGTGGCATGCATTTGTATTCAGCCCCCTTTACTCTGATACCCCTAAATAAAATCCAGTGCAACCAATTGTCTTCAGAAGTCACCTAATGAATAAATAGAGTCCACCTGTGTGTACTTTAATCTCAGTATAAATACAGCTGTTCTGCGAAGGCCTCAGAGGTTTGTTAGGTCAGGAGTGCCCGTGCCTGTTGTGGAGAAGTTTAAAGCAGGGTTAGGTTATAAAAACATATCTCATGGAGCATTGTTCAATCCATCATCTGAAAATGGAAAGAGTATGGCACAACTGCAAACCTACCAAGACATGGCCGTCCACCTAAACTGACAGGCCAGGCAAGAAGAGCATTAATCAGAGAAGCAGCCAAGAGGCCCACTGTAACTCTGGAGGACCTGCAGAGATCCACAACTCAGGTGGGAGAATCTGTCCACAGGATAACTATTAGTCGTGCACTCCACAAATCTGGATTTTATGGAAGAGTGGCAAGAAGAAAGCCATTGTTGAAAGAAAGGCATAAGAAGTCATGTTTGCAGTTTGCCACAAGCCATGTAGGGGACACAGCAAACATGTGGAAGAAGGTGCTCTGGTCAGATGAGACCAAAATTGAACTTTTTGGCCTACATGCAAAATGCTATGTGTGGCACAAAGTATTGACTCGGGGGCTGAATACTAATGCATGCCACACTTTTCAGATTTTTATTTGTAAAACATTTTGAACAGCATGTATCATTTTCCTTCCACTTGACAGTTATGCGCTACTTTGTGTTGGTGTATGACATAAAATCCCAATAAAATACATTTAAGTTTATGGTTGTAATGTGACAAAATGTGGAAAAACTTCAAGGGGTATGAATACTTTTGCAAGGCACTGTAAATCAACTGTTAATAAATTAAAAATAAGCTGCATTGGTATTTGCAGTGTTGTTTTTAGACTTGTAGAGATAAACGAGCTCATTTGAGTCCTTAGATAAGTGATTGTATATTTGGTTTTTTGTTACTGTTACACAAAAACTGGACTCCATTATTCATTATCAGTTGGTCATCCTAAAAATGCCAGCTGCTTTCTACCTTCAGCTAATGATTTGTCATTTGTCTGTTTTATGGTTTGTTTGGTTTTTTTTTGTTCTTTCTGTCTCATCAGGCCTGATGGGATGGGAACGGTGACTGTGGAGGAGAAAGAACAGTTTGAGGGAATCAGATGTCGACTCATGGCTCTGCTGGAGAACCAAATCACACATTTTAGGTATGAACACCTTCATATTGGAATTACAAAACTTCTTTTCTTCTGAAAACCAATAGAATTATATTTGTTTCTGAAAATGTCTGAAAAAATCTCCTAAAACTCCGGGAAGTGTCGGGGCTTATGTGGTCATGAAAACTCTGGGAAGTCATGGAATTTGAAACTAGCAATAGATTTTAGTGGGAGTTTGCCTTCAATGCTAACTGTCAGAAATGTTTCCTGATAGAAACACTTTAAACCAAAATCGTGAACTAAAGAGCAACAAAATCAGTGTGAGGAGCAGGTTCTGGTGGATGAATGGATCAATGACTTTCACCTGGGAGACTCAGATTTGTTTTATTAGTTTCAGTTTTATTCATTATTTCCACCTGGAAGGAGAACCCAGGACAGACCCATGCTTGAGAGATTATGTTTCTCAGCTGGCTTGGGAATGCCTCAGTGTCCCCTCAAAAGAGCTGGAGGAGGTGGCTGGGTAGAGGGAGGACTGGGAATTCCGGATAAGTGGCAGATACGTTCTCAGATTTCAGTTGCTCTTTGGTTAGGTTTAGAAACCAAAACTATTTTGTTAGTTAAACTTTAACTATGTGTTGGCACAAAGCCCTAAAGGCAAATTTATCACATGTGAAAAAAAATACTAAGGTAGGGTACTACATGACACACCAGATACTGGATACATGAATTGCATTTCAGTATCCTGGTAATAATTTAGTTTAATTTTGGATAACCCTTGCTCATGAGTTTTGACATGTAACAGTCACTTCCTGTAATTGGTTCAGGTTGAAGTTACAGTGCAGTGCAGACATGTAGTTTGTCTGCACTAGACTACTTTATAACTATAATATAATCTGGACTGCAGCAGCTTTTTTATATTGCACAGATATAAATGGGAAACAGTAACAACAAGGAACTGTAAACTATATACACTGTAAGCTTTAAAAACATCAGCATGTTCTGTCATGTAAAAGTGAAATGAAAAAAAAAAAACCCAACCCAAAACGTGTAAAACCACAAATATGTTACCTTCACTCTCATAAATTAAATGAAGCAGTCGGGGTATTTTTAGTCCCATCAGCGGCACACAACAGGTGCAAGACATGCATCGATGGTGGCTGATGAGACCTCCCTGCATCTGCACGCTGCCATTCAGCTCCACCGCTGCTGTGTGAACACATTGTGAGGATGGTGTGAAAGCGACAGCCCCAAGACCTTGAGCAACACTTGTCTGAATGGACCTGTGCCATTAACTGTGCTGAAGCCCGGCTCTTTAAACCCTTCATGCCTGAGAGGGCCCTCCATCTGGCCCCAGAGAACAGAGGAGGGGCCGGGAGGAGGGGGTTGATCAGCAGGAGTCATTACTAACTCACCTCAACAAGAGGCTAATGCTGGTAAACAATGGCCGGGACAAGGCCAGGATTATGCAAATGTCATCCAGACAAGAGCTGGATTTCCACAGTTTGTTTTGGATTAAGCTGAGCTCAGCCACTAAAGATTCATTTAGGTCTATAAATTTTAACTAGAGCTGCTCTTCTTTGCAGCCTGTAATGATGATTACTCTTTCATCCCCAGGCAGATTACCAAATCACATTTCTTTTATTATAATTATTCTGTCTGTACTTGCTCCCACCATCAGTCAAATATCTCTAAGGTGAAAGACAAAAGTGTCGGGACATGTTAATTAGTGTGCTAATCTGTACCCATCCCAGTGCAGTTTTGTCAAATTGCATTTGCAATTTTTGCCGCCTCCGTGTTGCTTCCAGGCAAAACTTCCCTTCGCGTCTGGTGTGAATGCACAATAGCTTATTCATTGTTGGGGATTTTTATGTGTAAAATGTCTCACTTATCACTCCTCCATTGTTCATCATGTCTTCCTAAAATCCAGCAGTCCTTTACCAACAAATGCATATGCCAGTAAAACAAAAACGTTGAAAAGAGGAAATAAACTAGTGTCTCTACAAATGCACAGTTTCATCAAGCTTTAATATAAAACCAAACCAAAAGACAGAACTTCTGTTTTCTCTCATTTGAGATGATAATGGATCAATGTAGCCACTCCCAGTGAAGCCTTCTTGTAAATTTTCCAAACTTTATTAACTCATTAAGCCTACACTAGTGTCTATATACAGTTATCTGTATATGACTGCATATGAGTTTGCAGCAGCATCTCTAGACTGGGGACAAGAGTTTTGGTACCAAGAGCTTTCTGGTTCACATTTATAGTCCAAGATCTATTGACCAACTGTGTTTAAGCAGGCTATGGTTGCACTTAAGCGCCTTGAGGCGACTGTTGTTGTGATTTGGCGCTATATAAATAAAATTGAATTGAATTGAATTGAATTGAACTTCAGAGCAAACGAGGGACAGCATGATTAAGTTTATTTATCTGTATTTTTTTCAAATGTATCTGTATTTGCAAACACAGAACAGTCTCAGCCTGGATTTCCACTAGCTACATTAGAAACCTGAAATACGGTCCATTTCCCACATAGGCTAAGTCAGCAGACTAACTAACATCTTCCAAGATTGATCTTGTGGTAACAGTTACCAACCATGGATTCCTGTAAATTACTGATAGGATCAAAAGCTGAAGTTAACTGATTCCTACAGAGCAGGGGAAGGAAGATACAAAAGTATCTTAAAAGATACAAATGTACTTCATCCATCCGTTTTCTTCCACTTGTCCAATTCAAGGTCACGGTTGGGCTGGAGCCTATCCCAGCTGTATTAGGGCGAGAGGCAAATGTTTTTGCACTGTACAAAATGTCAGTAAAAATTGGCAAATGAGGGAAAGTGTGGAAAATGAAAGAAACTTTCAGATAAAACTGTATCTGGCAAAGCATAACCCCAATATGATTGCAGGGGAGCTGCAAGAAGGGTGAGCTGACATAGAAGTGGTGATGGACCGTTTCACAGTGCAGCACTGATGCATAAAGATGCAGAAGTCTTGCAGTCAACCTTTAAAGTGTACTTCAAGAAAGTGAAGCTTTTGGACTGATCCTCACAGCTCCCAGACTTAATCACCATTTAACATCTATGCTGAACTCTTTTTAACATGATATTTGTGCAAGGCAGTCTAAAAATATCTTGGAACATTGAAAAGCTTTGTAAGGAAGGGTTGGTAAAAAATTAAAATCTTTCAGAGTTAAGAATAGAAAGACTCTTGGCCAGCAAAAAAAAAAAAAGCATTTACAAGCTGTGATGTCTGATGTCTGCCAAAGGGGTTTATCAAGTGCTGACTTAGAAGGGTGCCTGAACTTGTCCACATGTCATAATTATTGTTTGCTTGGTTTGGTTTTTTGCAAGGTTCACTAAATAGAAAGTAATCATGCATTTGCATTTCAAGGAATACTTACTAATTTCTGTTAACTTCTTTTCACTTTAAAACTAAAGAAAATATAGAATTTGCCTACATACTTGCATTCAGTCACTAATAACCAGCTCTGCTCTTACGGTTTCAGATTTTGAAGTCACACCCTTGACTTATTTTATTTGAAAAACATCAGCTTTTTGTCAACAAACTGAAGATTAGTCTGACATGGTAGTCTGGAACTCTTTTGGCAGTCTGTAATCTCAGTTTGGGTTCTGAGCAGGCTTCAGTGTGGCTGTCTGAGTAAAACCTGATGAGGCCTGAAGCCTCTTATTTGTACTGTCTGCTGTAATACATAGTGTACTTGTAGTTTGTTTTTATTGTATTTGTGGTTATTGTTTTTTGTTAAGCACTTGTGAGACAGGTACTCTATAGATGCAATGCAAATTTCAGTATAATATTTGGATGATAAAGTGAAATGAAATCAGACAAGAAAAAAAATTCTTTGGGAAACAACAGATTGGGAAACAGGAAAGGACCTTTCAGCTTTAAGAAGACTTTTGTATATACAGTCGTGGTCAGACATTTACATCCACTCATCATGGCCATGAATGTCATGGCAATTTTGGGCTTTTAATGATTACTTTGAACTGTTCTTTTACCAAGATAGAATGATTGTACAGCATACATCTTTAATGACTTTAAAAAAAACAAGAAGTGGGTGCACAAATTTGAATTTATTTTGGATTTTCTCTAATCCACACAGGGTCAAAATTATACATACAGGCTCAAATATATACTTACGGCCCCACTAATATTTGTTTAAATGTCCCTTGGCAAGTTGCTCCTCAACCATATGTTTTTGGCAGCCATCAACGAGCTTCTGGCATAATCCTTCCTGGATATTTGACCACTCTTCTTGGCAGAATTGATAGAGTTCATTTAAATTGGTTGGTTTCCTGGCACAGACCCAGTTTTTAAGCATAAATTTTCAATAAAGTTAAGGTCGGGGATTTGGGAAGGCCATTCCAGAAGCCTAATGTTGGTCACAATGACTCTACATTTACATGCACTCATCATGTCCATGAGTGTATGTAAACGTCTGACCACATCTGTAGACTGTCTCTACCAGAAAAACAAAGGAAATATGAACTCATGTCATGCATATGTAGTGTTGCAACACCAGAGGAGGTTGGGGTGGATGAATGGGTCAGCAAGCTGATGATGATATGATGCTTGGAGCCATATGATTCACACTGCTTTAGTATAATTTTTCATTGTGCAAGGTAGTCAGAGAAGACTTCATTAAAACTCCCTCAATGAAATAGATGTCATAAGAGCGCAGGCAAATGTACTCTTCTAGTGTCTAATGTCAACAATTAAATATCTTTTCATTTTCTGTTTGACTATTATAGAAAGTTAAATGACACTAGAAAATATTAGTATCATTTTAATTGATTTCTTATGGAAATGTTAGTTTACCAAGGCCTGGCAGCACTGGTTGCAAGGTTGACTCTGATGGTGAGTCAACTGCTGCAATGAAATGGCCCATTCCAACCCTTTCGCCAATGAATCGCTTTTATATGTTATTAATTTGCGGCAGTATACATGTTTTGTGAGAAAATCCATCTTGAGAAAACATCTTTAATGAACTTACACGCATATGCAAAGTGTATATTTACAATTAGTTTATATTCATTTATTATCCAATCATTACGATGGCGCTAAGAGGTCAGTGCACTACTGCGTTAACTGAGAAAACATCTTCACCAGTTTAACACAAGCACGAAACACTGCAGTGATAATGACAGCAATCTGGGTTCAAAGTGTTTAAATGATTTTTTTTTTAATGTACATTTGACCTTCTCTCCCAGCAGCACCAGTAATAGCAAGTATGTCCAGCATTAGTGTCTTCATCACTTTTAAGTGTCACCCTCGATATCTAATCAAAGCCTAGTAATCTCCCTAAATAATCTTGGTATTGTTTATAATATTTTTGCAAAATGACTAACAATAATCTATTTTCTTATATTGATTAAAACAGAGCAGTTATTCTAATGATTTTCTACATAATCCAATATCACATATTCATTTATTTAAAAATTCATAAACCACACGTCTGCTTTCTGTCAGAAGCTTGCTTACCTATGCAGATGAAACACATATTCATCAAAGACATTTCAGGCCTTTCAGTTTTGCTCTTTAATGGAGAGTCACATTTCTTTTAAATGAACTCAATCTTTAAACAAAGTCCTGCCTGGTATTATTTTAGTTTAGTTACTTAGTTTCATAATTTCTTTCTCTTTTAGCAGAGCAGAACATCTGTCTGTAGTTTTTTTGTCTAATAAATGGCTGACCTGTGTGACTGTGTGCCTTTGTTTATTAAGTACTGTTCACTTGTCAATTAGCAACGAGAAACCTGCATGAACTGCCTCGTCTGTGCTCAGATGGAGCTGGAGGTGAGAAAAGCTTCCTTCATCAGTGTAATTAGACAAGAGCAGGCAGCCATCTGTTGCCAACTGACCAGCGTTTTCTGCCACTGAACCCATCTTCCTATTCATCTTCTTCTTCTTTTTTTTTTCTTTTTTTTCTATGAAGTTGTCCTTGAGATTATTTCTAAATGTGATGCCTGCCCACATTTTGCATCTGCAGGTACTGCTTTCCCTTTGGACGACCAGATGGGGCCCTAAAGGCAACGCTTTCCCTTCAGGAACGGGTAATGGGCCACTTATTAAATCATATTTTTAATATGTTTGTACAAACTTCCTGCAAGGTTGTTTGTAAAATGTGTAACATACATGTATAGAAAAGGAAAGCTCTTTGCCTGTGTTTATCAAATGTCTTAGAGTCAGCTTAATCATCTAAGTATCTGTGCAATTTGACTGCGGTTTCAAGTAGTTATCAATGTCTTCATACAAAGTACTGAACAATTTTCAGGGAAAAAAGACTTAAACATACTGCTAAAAGAAAGACAAGAAAGTGTTAGGAACAAAATCATGTGATTATTATGTACAAGCACAAAGGCTCAGAAGCCATGAATTTACTTAAAGTCGACATACTCTGCTCATTTTCAGCTCAATATTTTTATTCTTGGACTTTAGTAGAGTAGATTTGCATAAGTCACAGCTCAAAATAATCCTTATTTATCATTTACCTGGCCTTGGAACCCCTAAGTTCATAGACTTTCACAAACAAGCTCTGTCTTTAAGCTAGTAGTTCTCAACCTTTTTTCGGACCTGCCCTTCTTGAGACGCTGAAAGAAGTTCATGGCCCAAACCACACAATTTTTTATCAATCGTAAAATAAAAAAGGATCCAAGTTGAATTTTTGTAAAATAAAGATCAGCATGATGGCATCCGAAAAAATTGTTTGCTTATTTTCCTGACTGAAATCGTATTCATACAACTTTTTTTTGATTGCATATTTTTACTCTGATCCTCCACACCCCACCTGCCCTGACTCCGTGCCCCACTGCTTGAGAGCAAACTTTGTTCTGATTGGCTGCCCCTTGAACACAGAAGGTTTGAATAGCAAGTGGGTGGGGCTTCTTTGGTCAGCATCACAGAGCAGCTCCTAACAGGTTACGGCACCTCTAGAGCTTTCAGCAGAGACTGAGAGCTCTAGAGGTGCCTGTAGTTGTTTGTCTAATAAATGGCCTGTGGCCTGTTTACTGTTTTATATAGTTGATCTTTTTTTTAACCTACATGAGATATTTGTGTTCTTTCAGGTTTTGATGAAAGACATCACTACCCCTGTTCCTCCAGAGGACATAAAGAAACTGGTGGAGAGGTGTCTGGAACAAGCAGCTCGTATCAATTATAGTCAGCTGATTGAATATGCTCAAATCAAGGGTGAGAGTTTGTAGCTTTATTTTTACAAAATGTTGTCAGTTCAGGGTGGAGTTTAAAGGAAGGACATGGAGTAAATTGTAGGTAGGATTTGACAGTGAACAACAGAGTTTGACTCAGAAGGCAAGGTACTGTACACACAGCAGAGGCATGTAGTCATATCTGAATGTTTGAGTGTAAAGCTAATCTGCAGAATTTTCTATCTTGCACCTTTCCCGTTGCATACAGTGGACCCTCAGGCAACTCCAGAGAAAAGACTGGAGGACATGATGAGGCTGGGAGAGCTCTGCATTGAAGTCCTGCAGCAGAATGAAGAACATCACTCTGAGGTATTTCATTCCTTTTCGTTCTTTCTTTAATATATAATGGCTTCATTACTAATGAACAACAAGTGACACACTTTAGAAATTAACTAACCTTTAGAAATGCTTTAGACTTTAGATATTTTTACCAAATGAAAGGTCCTTTTGTTCCCACCTTTTGACTTACAGACTAATAGAATATACTAATTTCTTACCATGACTGTCAAAGAATCAGTTCTTCATCTGTACATTTATACGAAGTATTAAAAATAAACCATATATTTAAAATTATGTTTGTCCAATTACTTTTGAGCCTCTGTGGAAGGGTGGCTGTCAAGAAACCATTCTTAAGGAAGAGAAATGGACTGAAAATTAGTGGCAATGGTTCTTATGGAGTGATAAATACAAATTTAAAATTCTTGGTTTAAATCTTCATCAGTATTTATGCCGGAGGTTGGGAGACAGGTACAATAGTATCTACAGCCATCTGTAAAACATGGTGGAGGCTCTGTCATGGTTTGGGGCTGCATTTCAGCCAGTGGCGTACAGTCAGATTTTGATCCACCATGTAATACCATCTGGAAAGTGTCTGATTGGTAAGGGCTTCATTCAGTATGACAATGATCCCAAACACACTGCCAATCGAATAAAAGCATACCTGGATAGAAAAACACACAATGGAACACTATCAGTCATGGATTGGCCTCCCCAGAGAATGACCTCAACATTATTGAGGCAGTGTGGGATCATCTCGACAGAACGGGACACAAGGCAGCCAGCGTCCAAAGAAGAGCTTTGGAATGTCCTTCAAGAAGCCTGGAGAACTATTTCTGAAGACTACTTAAAGAAATTACAAGAAGGTTTGCCTAAGAGAGTTCAGGCTGTGTTGAAGACTAAAGGTGGTCATTCCAAATATTGACTTTCAAGTTCGTTAGAATTGTACAAGCTCTGTTTTTGACTTGTACACTGTATTTCACTGTATGTTATATTTTTCATATTTTTCTAGCAAAATGTAAAGAAATGAAGGCTTTTGTACAGTATATATTTACTGAAGGCATGCAAACTTTTGCATTCATATCATAAATAGGTTTGACGTTATAGGCCCTCAAAGTACATAGGTGTACTTTGAGGGGCTGTTTTCCTGTATTTTTGATCCCTCATAACTTCATAAGTACAGGTTAGGTTTAGGCACATGGAACGAGTGGTTATGATTAGGAGTAACCATTATGAATGCTGGAAAGTAAAGTAGAAGAGTCATTTGAAGCAGACGATTTTAGGTTAAAGCATGTATTTTTGGTGGGAAGATGTTGATGAGCCTTGTAGACTTTAGGGTTAAGGTTTGCTAATCTTATGATGAGCTGAGCCTCACAGTGTTAAATGATACATGCTTACTCACAATACAAAGAATATTTTTGTAAATATATTCTTTAGGTGTGTCCTAAGAACAATGATCACTGATCCTGGTATCAAAGGAACCACATGGAATGATTTTGCCATCACTATTAGATCAAGTTAATTTAATTAGTGTAGATTTTGAAGGATCCTTTAGATTGAGCCTGGTAGATTAATTGATTCATTGAATTAAACTGAGGCTAGAACAATTCTCCTTTATATAATCAGAAGCATTAGTCAGCCAATCAGTGTTGAAAATCTTCCAAGCTGATCATTTCTGAATTAGTATATCAAGAGAGTGTGTCACGATTCACCTATGTGGCAAAGAATTCAAAACTTTGGGGTCAGTGTTGTGTGTCTTGAACAAGTATTTTCAAACAGGAGGACTTTAACTGTGAAGCTCTTTTCTTCCTATGAGTTTATTTTTTTCGTCCAAGTGACAGTGGAAAAGATGTCATATGTCACTTGATCATTTCATTTGCATTCTTGATCACTTTTCACAGCACTGCCCATTTTCTTTCTTTTCCTTATTTGGCAGCACTCACACTAAAGTGGCAGATGACATGGCAAGTGGTGGCGTTGCATTAACGTCTGCAGCGGAGGCACAATGAAAACAACGCCCACGACCCATGTGCATGTGCAGTTTTTTTTACCACAGTGTAAAACTGATCAATCCTAGGTGTTGAGATGTGGAGGTTTAATCGGGCCTAAGCAGCAGCATGGCGCTCAGGCATCTGTTTCTGCACTATTATTAACACGCCATGCTCTGCCGCTGCCATGGTGACCAGTGGATGCTTCAGATGTGATGTTAACTGCAAATTAGACGCCTTTTTTGCAGAGCACCGCCACAAGCTGTCGCAGCTTAAATTTAGAAATGAATAATAATTGTTTACTCAGTTGCTCTCTGTGGAGAGAGCAACCGAGTTTGTGTTGTTGCTGTTTCATTACAGAGATGTCAAAGTGACGAGCTGGTATTTAAATCAGTTCTCATTGATGCTGCTTTCTTCTCTCTACAGTCTGTTTGCCAGATCCCCTCTAAGCATGTTTTTAGGTATATTAAGAAAACCTAAGTGTTGAATGAATCATCAAGTTGTGATGTCACAAAGGCCATCTTGCAGATGAATGTAAAAACTGATTTTTTAACATGATATAAAATTCAGTCTTGTCTTTACATGCTCACTAGGGCATTGTCTAAGAGAACTTTTTTTAAAAAAAAATAATAGAAAATTGTTTTTAGCGTTATTATTTATCTGACTCCTTTCTGTTTCTCTTTTTCCTTTATTCTGTCATGGGAAGGGAAGAGAGGTAAGTTTGACATTTGCGGTCACCCCCCCTCTTTGCACTGTACTCCACACATCACTGTGAATTTGACTGTGTGTGAATTAACATGCTCCCTCCTAAACACAAAAAAAAATAAAAAATCATTACACCAGGCTTTAAATCCCTCATAGAATTGCCTGTGATTTCAAAATACTTACTGGCTTTATTGTTACATAGTTTATTCCAGTAAAACTGATTTTTTTTCAGAAATTGATTATTAAGTTGTGTGTGTGTGTGTACATACATACACACACAGTGGAATATCACATTTACATACAAGTATTTAGACTATTTGCAAAAACACTTGAAATTTAGCTCAGGTACCCACCATTTGTCTTTATCGTTGCTGAGATGTTTCTGCACTTTGATTGGAGTCCACCTGTGGTAAACTAAATTGATTGGACATGATTTGGAAAGATACACACCATGGAAGCGTCTCCTCAACACTTGAAAGCCCACTTGGAGTTTGCAAAAAAGCACCTGAAGGACTCTCAGACTGTGAGGAACAAGATTTTCTGGTCTGATGAAACCAAGATTGAACTGTTTGGCCTCAACTCTAAACATTATGTCTGGAGGAAATCAGGCACCACTCAATACCAGTCTACCCAGTATCATCCCAACAGTGATGTGGTGGTGGCAGCATCATGCTGTGGGTGTGTTTTTCAGCAGCAGGGACTGGGAGACTGATCAGGGTTGAGGGAAAGCTGAATGGAGCAAAGTACAGAGATATCCTCAATGAAAACCTGTTCCACAGTGCTCAGGACCTCAGACTGGGCTGAAGGTTCACCTTCCAACATGACAATGACCCTAAGCACACAGCAAAAACAACACAGGAGTGGCTTAGGGGCAACTCTGTGAATGTCCTAGAGTGGCCCAGCCAGAACCCGATTGAACATCTCTGGAGAG
>VUQI01055568.1:0-15756 GCA_015106735.1 Paratilapia polleni | reverse complement strand
TGGTACTTATATAGCGCTTTTCTACTCAGATTCTGTGTACTCAAAGCGCTTTAACTACATGCCACATTCACCCAGTCACACATACATTCATACCGCACTTTTATCTATACTTAAGTGCATACTAACATTCACACACACACTCACACTCCGATGAATGCATTGGGAGCAATGTGGGGTTCAGTATCTTGCCCAAGGATACTTTGGCATGCAGACTAGGGGAGCCAGGAATTGAACCACTGACCTTCCGATTAGTAGGTGACTCGCTCTACCTCCTGAGCCACAGCCGCCCCAAGCTTACAGCACCTGGTATTCCCAGGCGGTCTCCCATCCAAGTACTGACCAGGCCCGACCCTGCTAAGCTTCCGAGATCAGACGAGATCGCGCGTGTTCAGGGTGGTATGGCTGTAAGCTGTAAGCTGTAAGCTGTATGATGCAGATATCCTTAATACGGTCATCTCAGGCACACAGCGCCTGCATGACCACAGAAGCCCCACCCACCTGCTGACAGCCATCTGTTTGTGAAGGGCAGCCAATCAGAAGAAAGTTTTCCTAAAAGGAAGGTGGCCTTATTGGAGAGAGTAGCTAAGATGGCTTGTTTCAGTCAGAGGATGAACTTAGGGGCTGCACAGGTCAAATCTTCTAAGTTGATAGGTGTGTGACCAGTATCTGGAATCTGCATGCTGCGACATTTCAATTTCTCTATGTAAGAAACACAGTTACCTCAAGATAAATCATGGAGAAAGTGGAGATGTTGTAGAAGCCTATCCGCTAAGAGGAAGAAATGTGCCAGAAAAGGCACATCTTTGCATCTTTCACTGATGATACTTTAAAAAAAGGCTTTAAATGTTGTGTTCAATGAGACAGGAACTGTGGGTCAGGTAATAAAATCAAATGTTTGACATCAAAGTTGATACAGAAAAAAAAGAATAACTGCAGAAAAAATAGAAGGAAGGAGGTGGAGGATGAGGAGCATGCGATCAGCAACACTGAGCACTGAAGCTCTGTTTCCTAAGGAAGCTATCCCTCTTTTGTTGGGCAAAATATTGGATATTTTCTATCAGTCTGTTGTGGCAAGCGCAGTGTACTTTGCTGTGGTCTGCAGGGGTAGGGGGTGAATTTGGAGCTGGTGACACCAACAGACTGATCAGGAAGGCTGGCTCTGTGATTGGCTACAAACTGGCCACATTTAAAGCTGTGATGGAGAGGTCAGTGAACAAATTGTTCTCCATCATGAATAATCCTGACCACCCTCTGCAGCACTTACTGAACAGGCAGCGAAGCACCGTCTCTAACAGACTGATTCCACTTGGATTTGTATGTGAAACGTTTAATGAGACCCTATATCCAGGAAATTTTTGTAATGTCCTTTGGAATCACAGCTGTGTTTTTCAGTGTATGTGTGTGTGTGTGTGTGTGTGTGTGTGTGTGTGTGTGTATACCCTGCTTGGAGCCGGTGTGGTCAGAGCTCGGTCCCGTGTTTGGCGTGTATTTGGTGTCTCGTGTGGCAGCACTGTGACGTGTCCAGTCGAACACGTCATTTTTGTCCTGAGAGAACAAACACAACGCCTCGTCCTCGAAACCACACTGGAACTCCCCTGAACACACAGACCACAGACACACAAATATAACCTTTATATACTACAATACATATTACAAATATAGATAATTACAACTCAGCAGTCAAATTCAGAGCTGTACATTATCTGTTACTTTGATGGTCCAAGAAAATCATTAAATAACACATACCATAAATATTAAACATTCTAAATCTGGATTTATGAGGTTACTGTAACATGACTGACTTGCTGCACTGACATATCGATGGCTGCTTCCATATCAGCTGTTGGGTCATTCATATAAAAACCAGTTAAATCTGAGAAGAGTTCCTATCTGACAACCTCAGAATCAGAGTGATTTTTTTGTACAATAACTTTAGCATATCTAATGAAACCAGCAAAATGTTATCTTCATATTATAAAAAGTATCTAATTTGCAGACCCTCACAGTACATAGGGGTGGGTTGAAATCTTTTTTTCCAGCATTTTTGAGTGCAGGAGATAGCCAGATTAAATTTTCAGGAGTGCTTTGTTACAAGCTGCAAGCAAATACATTTTACACTAACTTTAAGTGTCACAAGCTAAAGCCAAAATCTGAAGCTTTTTTGTTTTGTTTTGTTTTTTTTTGTTGATCATGACTGCCATGGTATACATGCACAGTTGTGGTCAGAAGTTTACATCCACTCATCATGGGGATGAACGTCATGGTAATTTTGGGCTTTTGATAATTTCAAATGAAATGATGAAATGATTGTATAGCATACATCTTAATGACTTTTAAAAACAAGAATTGCGTGCACAAGTTTGAATTTTTGGGGGATTTTCTCTAATGCACACAGTGTCAAAATTATACATATAGGCTCAAATATATACATGCACCCCAACTAATATTTTGTTAAATGTCCCTTAGCAAGTTGCACCTTGACCAGATGCTTTTGGTAGCCATCAACAAGCTTCTGGGATAATTCTGGCTGGATATTTGAACACTGTTCTTGGCAGAATTGGTAGAGTTCATTTAAATTGGTTGGTTTCCTGGCACAAACCCGGCTTTTACGCATAGTCCACAAATTTTCACTAGGGTTGAGGTCAGGGCTTTTCCCTAAAAGGCATCTGGCTTGTCCATGTGGGCAGCTGCAAATTTCAGTCGAGCGTGAAGATGTCGATTTTGGAGCAGGGTTTTTTTTCTTGGTCGGCACCCTCTCAGTCCATTGTGGTGTAAAGTTCTCTTCACTGTGGACAGTGACGCTGGTGTTCCAGCAGTTTCCAGTTCATGGCAGGCTTGAGCCTTGGTGGTTCCTGGGTTATTCCTGAACATCCTAACCAATTTCCTCTCAACTGAGGGTGACAGTTTGGGTCTTCTTCCAGATCATGGCAAAGTGGTGACACATCCGAATAACTTGTACTTATGTACAGTTGTTTGAATTGATGATCTTGGAATCTAAAGTTGTTTAGAAGGGACCTTCCCAACTTGTGTAAATCCACAGTTCTCCTTAGATCTTCACTGAGTTCCTTGGACTTTCCCATTGTTCTGAGTATTGGTCAATCCAATGAGTGCTGTCAAACAAATCCTTTTTATGCTGGCAAAGAAAAACTACCAGCTGTAGTCAATCATGATCACTAACTGGTAGTTAATCAAGTTGGCCTTGTCAAGTTAAAAGACATTTTAGAACCTTCAGCATTAAAAGATTTATGTGAATGTATGTATATATTTGAGCCTGTATGTATAATTTTGACACTGTGTGGATAAGAGAAAATCCAAAAAAACAAAATTCAAACTTGTGCACCCAATTCTTGTTTTTTAAATTAATTAAAGATGTATGCTGTACAATCATTCCACCCTGGAAAAAGAACAGTTCAAAGAAATAATTTAAAGCCCAAAATTACCATGACATTCATGCCATGATGAGTGTATGTAAACTTCTGACCACAACTGTATATCACAATTTCAGTAACAAAACTCCACTGATTTTACTTGTTTAACTTGGAATTTTTGCTGATGTCATAAGCAACATGCCCAGTCTTAATAATCACAATGTCATGAAAAGCATGTGAAGCTTAGGTGATGCCATAAAGTCAGTCCAGGTGGGAATATAATTTGAAGAATCAACAGTCAACCAAAACAGCATGGATCTAGGGAACTGTACATTTGATGTTTTCACAAAGGATACGTACCCCAAGATAGCCTACTAGAGAAAACAGCCATGGCAAAAGCTTATCTGATGGAACTGGAGCAATGATTAAATACCTTACAGCTTTAAAACTATAATTCTAAAATAACAGAAGTTCTGAATGCTAGAATAATTGTGGAAACAAACAGAATAATAATAAAAACTGGAGCTCTAGAATAACAGTGAAAAGCAAACTGAAAAATCTTACAAATAACAATAACCATAAAACTCCAAAAATAACCCAACAAAACCCACAGACCATAACACCTGTAATTAAGAAGTTATGAGGGATCAAAAAAGTCGGAAAAAATGGCCACATTTCAACCCATTCCGATGGACTATGAGCGCATTTAACTTGGACAGTTTTCATAGTGTGAAGGTGAAATTTTGCTGGCTTCATTAGACATGCTAGAGTTATGATACAAAAGATACAAATACAAATTAGCTGATTCACAGGGGACCAGGTGGGGTGCACCAACTGATTTTCTATGGAATGATCCAGATATTTGTTACTGAAAAAGAAAGTTTTTTCTTTACTTCCTGCATGAGCCTACTCTCTTAACATGTGGCTAAACCCTTAAAGCAGAAGCAGAAGTCCAGCTTTAATCAGGATCCCAATATAGAACTTGATTTGGAAATGTACAGTTTTAAACCTGAGTACATCCTAATGTGTGACTGTGTGTGTCAGTGTGGACAGGTACTTACTGAGATGTGGGTTTACAGGAGCTGGGGAGAGACAAAAGACAAGAGGTCAGTTAGAGCAGCTGTAACAGGAACAGATGGTAGTTCCACAGTACAAAAACATTCAATTTCAGCAGAATGATTATGATCCAGAAGGAGAGCCATGTGTGACATGAATACAAATGTGAAAAATGTGTAGTTTCATATCAGGTTGGACTGTGAATGGCTCATTAACTCTTAGATCATGATGAAAATTGAAGACAAAAAACAGGAAGTGATCTTTCAGTTTAAAACAGGAAGCAGAGAAATGTAATCAGCAGAAGGTGTGACAGTTAGCTGTTTTTGAATCAGAATTGTAAATAAACCCTGACACACATAACATTGTTCTGTCTGTTTTTGTGAGGACCTCAGTGACACTCCCAGGCCTGTTAACCTGTAACCCAAACCTGATTCTAACTGCTACCGTAAAACCAAGTCTGAACACTCAAGAAGCCGTTTGAAAGTCTGTCCCAAATTAAGGACCAATTAAAATGCCCTCACAAACATAGATGTACAAGTACACACACACACACATGCACAGTGCAGCTGTTGGAAACTGACTGTGTGAACAGCTGCTGCGTCATTTGGCAACGAGTTTGTGCTTCATTTTCAACCAGCACTAATTGATGAGCTCTGGGGTGTGGGAGCCTGTAATTCACTGAGGACTAGCTTTAGACCTCCAAAGTGAGGACAGTGATTACGTGCCAACTCTTGCATTTAACCCTCATATACATGGGCAGTTTTACTAATATTATAGCAATTCTGCGTGGCAGATTATCCACATATTCAATCTGCTGTTACCTTGTCATACTGTGGCAATAACTATAAGATTACCAAACAAAAGATTAGTGTCACCACTTCAGACCAAATGTAAACTATGTTCTTCTCTCCTTCTGTTCCTGATGTATAGCACTTTAGGATAAAATGTATAATCACTTCATCATTTTCTGTTGTTAGACATATGGGCAAATTTTGCCATAATTAGTGTAGCAATGTTTGAGTAATGAACAAAAATATGTTTTATGAAATCACAGAGACCTTGAAGACCAAAATCTAATAATCTAATAATAATAATAATAATGCTGATCTGAAACAAAAAGACTTAATATTTGCAAGAGCAGAAACCTGAACTATGGCCTGTTTCCTAGAAGGTTCTTAAACAACCTCAAATAGATTTTTTAAATTAAATCATCATCTCCCTTTGGCTTTACAAGAAGCTCTTGTTTCTGTTCATAATAACACACACACAACCCTTTATAGCTGTGTAAACACAACAGCCTATAGCATCAACCCACACACACCACTCTACAACCATCTTTTAAAGAAAATGCATCGGAGGTGGCAAAATGTGAACACATACACGAGTTTCACTAAATCTGATAGATTTTCTCTCTGCTGGTTGATTTTCATAGAAATAAATGGAAACAGATGAGTGCCTGGAAGAAAGGAAATCAATTTAGAAACAAATGGAGCATTTGGAAAACCATAATCTAAATTAACTTGACTCTGTGTGTGTGCTTGCTTACACTGCAACAATTCCTACTGGCAATAAAAAGCAAGTCTGTAAAAGATGAATACTTTCAGAAAGAAGACTAGGTTAGAGATTAGTGTCAGACAGTGGTTAGACACAATGGTTTAGATTTTGTGATGACCTGCCCAATGTAAAAATACATCATTTAACTAATATTAAAAAAACTGAGGCAAGTTTTTTCTAAGCTCTGTTAACCCACTCAGGTTTACAGTGGTCAGGGTAAGTGCACAGGAAGTAAATGTGCATCAATGTATTGTGCTCTATTACTTAATTTTTTAAACTCATTATCAGTTAAAAAATAAATAAATAAAAAGTTTTTGTTGACAAACATAAAACTAACTGGAGCGACAATGCTAAAGTAAATAAATAAATATTACTTGTATGATAGGTAAATGATAATTCTTGTAGAAGAGCTCAGGGTCTCCATCTTTTCCCTCAAATCAAAGAGTTGAACCAAAGTTCGATAGATGTCAGGTGGTGAGATACAGAGCATCATGTGACCCAGCTGAATGCCATCAGGTGTTTACCTTCACTGCATCGTCTGATCAAACACCTCAACTTCCTGTCTAAACCCTTGCTGTGTTTGTGGCAGGGAGTTAATGTGATGATCAGGATGTGTGGGCAGCGAGGTGTTCATTGACAGTCAGTCAAAACTTAACATCACACAGCAGACTAGTTCGTGTTCAGATCGTCTCTTCTTCTTCTTCTTCTTCTTCTTCTTCTTCTTCTTCTTCTTCACCATCTGGTATATGTTTCCTGCGTTTGCGTGTTGTTGTATCCCACTGTGAACTTTCACTGCTTTCTCTGTTTGTCAGCCTGATTTCACTTCTTTTCCGCTGGTGCTTTTTGTGTTTTACTTTAACTTTCTAACTTTCTGCTGTCGAGATTTTTTCCCCATTCCCACCAGGATTTCTGTGTGACAGCTTGCAGTTTGCACTTCTTTTATGCTCTTGTTTTTTTTTTTACCTGGTTTTATTCGTTTTTTCCTATAAACAGAGAAAAGCAGTGTAGCAGCTTGTCTTTTAGGATGAAAAAACAATTCTGAAATGTTAGATTTAGGCCACTTAGTCACTCAGTGCAGATATAAATTATTACTTAATATTCCATAAATTCTCAAATATTTACCTGCCAAGTAAAGCAAACTCCTGTGTTGGTTGTCAAAGATAGACCTTTTCATATTATATTATCTGATGCTTCCTGACATCACTTTATCAGCTATTTCTTCAACAGTTTTTTGTTTAAAATGGCAAAATGATCAAGTTAAACAGCACCTACACATAAACATTTATGTGTATATGGGTATGGATATACTGGATCCCATATAGAGTCATGTGAAAACGAAAGTACACCACCTTTCACATCTAAGGTTTTATGTATCAGGGCATCGTAAAAATCATCTGGTCCTCAGCAGGTCTTAAAATGAGGTAAATAGAACCTCAGATGAACAACAACACGACATATTACAGTGTCATTATTTATTTAACAAAAACTAATCCAAAATGCAGAATCAGCGTATAAAAGGTCCTGCTTATCAAATGCCCTTGATTAACTGATCATCAGCAAGTGAGACCACCTCTATAAAATCACAAGTTTTGGCAGTTTGCTGGTCCAGAGCTTTCAGCTGTGTGTTAACACAATGCCAAGGAGGAAACAACATCTTTTAAAGAAGCAATTGTTGCTGGTCATCAATCTGAGAAGGGTTACAAGCAGGGGTTAAAGTGGGATTTGGTAGGTGGGGGAACCCTAAGTTCTGGTGTAGGGCAGCAGGGGAAATGTCTCACTTGGAAATAAGTCACATAATAATGGGAGCTCCAGTATATTTTCTTTGTGGACAAGCTGTGATCACCTGACCTGTGCTGGTTGTGAGGTTTACTACTCTTTGTTGATTTAGCCAACTGCACTGTACAGTATTTAAACCCATGTTACATGAGCAATATGGTAACTTTCTAACCTATATAGCATAAAGCTAGTATAATGATGAACTTTGGAGAATTTCATCATTTGGAGAATTTAGTCAAACTCTAATTGATGACTCCTTGAAACAAGTCCTGTTACTCAGCAGTAAGTGGATGCACAGAATATCCATTCAAATCTGTTTAAAGGTTTGGTGACTTTGCACACAAATAAAGTTTTAAAAAGCTTTTTTTCCCCTGGATCTTATACCTCTACTGCCATAATTGCTGTAAGTCTCCCATGAATTTCAATTCAGAATCCTTTGGTTGCCATGTCTCTCTGTAATGTAATGTCTCTGTTGCCACCCAAGACATAATTTAGCAGTGACCACAGTCTGTCCTGCACAACATAGTTCATCACTGTAAAGTATAAACTTTAATAACACAAAACCATTCTCATTTATTGTCATTTGTTGTCAAAGAGATATGAATATGAAATAATCAGACAACACATCAAAAAGAAATCTAACAAGAACTAGGGCATTACATGTAAGCTTTAAATTTCCAGTTTATCAAATGTCCAAATGTCTGAGCAGTCCTTACCTGTTAAAGTAATCTCTCATCTTCCTCTGCTGTCCTCTGTTTTTTACATCTTTCTCCATCTCTGACAGTGAACTTTTTTTTACATTTGGGAAATGTACAATACAAGAAGGCACAACATACCGCTGTATGTTATGATGCGTTCAGTGGAGTCTCCTTCCCCATAGCGGGTGATGGGTGTTAGGCGGACCAGGTAGGATTCAGGTTTGATGAGTTCAGTCAGGTTGTAGGTCAATAGTTCCCCCTTTTGGATGGTTCCCTCCATGGGAATCTCCTGTTCCCACCAGCGAGACTGACCCATCTGAGACAAACAAAAGTCTGTTTTTTCAACTTGTTCAAATAACATAGTCATTTTTATTAACACAACAGAGACACTTCATTCAGTCTAAACTCAGTCTCAGTTTCAGCCACAAGAAAGCATACCAAATGTTCACTTGCTGACTATACAAGCAGTGACTCATATTTTTTTTATTAGCAATACTCCCACAACAACTGGAAAATTTTTTGTGTTAACATAAAGCGATTAATGTGGCTAATGTTACCATAATCTTTGTTTCCCGGCAAGCACGAGCTATGTGGAAACCCTAAATTGAGGGAGAATTAGAAATTGTGGAAACTTTTAGATCCATTTTTGTTTTCATGCCGCCTTCTGTGCTATAGAGCAACTGTAACTGAGTTAGCTCATTTGTTAGCATTCCCTGATGGTGCACATGTAAAAAATTAGAAGGGCTCTTGGAGAGCACATCCTCCACCAAGGCCAATACCCTAGTACCCAAAGTTAAATAACACGATGTGGTCTGCACCACAATGTAATGAATTCTTCTTTTGCTCATGCCTCACCTCTTCACCAAGTTCCCAAGCAAAGCAAAGTCACTAAAAACACAGCTCTGTCAAGGCCTCAGCCTTTGCATTGGCTCTGCCTAGGTTCTTAACGTTTTCACTGGCAGAGGAATAAATGGTCATGAAAAATGTTTTGGATAGTGATGCTGTTTCATAAAAAAGTTGTGGATTGCCTAATCTAGTGACTTTTCTCCTTGTTCAATTCTGGTTCAATGCAGTTAGACTCCAATAGTTTTTTGACAAGCCAGCAGCAGTTGGGGGTTTCACCTGTCCTATGTGGAAGGCAGGTATGGTGCACAACCAATGCCTCATTTTTGCTGGGCAACCTGACCAATTAGGGCAGACTGGGATTTTGGTGTGTTTTTAAAGATACAGGAGCTACAAAGGAGGGTTTCCGATAAAGGGTAAAAAAATGGGTTTGTTAAACGATGTATAACAAAATATAATTTCAGAACCTAAAACTGTTCTAGTTTAATAAAATAATGAACCTGTAAATAAGCATAATACAGAACCTTTAATGGCTTACCTTACAGGGAACCTGATCTGTCCCCATATGATTTCTCCCACACCAACATAATACCCTCATTATGTACAGTCATATAAAATTTCATATAGCCAATTTTTAAAAAAATAAACTAAGCAGTAAAATCTCAACAGCAATAACAACAGTAATTACAATAATAATAATAATAATAATAATAATAAAACTTGTTCAAATTTACATATTTGTCCTCATTTGGCTTATTTAAAAATGACGGCTAACAGCTTCTGTTAATAGTTGCAATCAGTCAGTGATTATTCTATTTTACTAAAATTCAGCTACACATATTTCATTTTATTTTTAAGTCAGAGTAGCTTTTCAAAAACCATCTGCCTTTTGCATAATGTTAAATTAAAAAACACAAAACAATAGCCAAAAATATTTTTTTTTGTTTTCCAACGTTAAAAGATGTGAGCCAGGGATTTTGAAATTTTTATTTGATGGGAATTTCTGTATAGCATTAATTTTGTGAATTCATGCATTCAACTCTCTCCAGAAAGCTTGAGACAGAAAGTGTTGTATTGTGTCTTGATTTATTTTCATGTTGCATCTCATATTTTTTCCAGAAATAAAACTTTTTGATACTTCTCTACCTTGTTTGCCTCCTCATAACTTTTTTTTCTCATCAGCACTTCCTCCTTCTCTCTCTATTTCTCTGCAGTACAATGCTCTGTATAAATGAAAAGACAAGCCAGTTGCCATGGGAACACATCCTCCTCCTGCTCCTTATTCTCTGATGCCAGGCTGCTGCAGGGACCTCAGGTAGAGTTTCAAGAATCTGTGCTGCAGCAACACATACATACATATAAATGCATGTATGCATTTATATGTATGTATATATATATATATGCAGTATATGTTGTGTATTTCATTTTTAATGACATTACTCCTTGTAAAGATAAACATTTGCATTACATATGCATTTGTTTGATGTACATGAAGGCATGTACATGCCATTTTGTTCCTGTCAGCTTAAGCTTTGCATGATCACTGTATTTATAGTTTTATTGCTTATATTCTTATCCAGTATAGATCTTTGGAAAATTAAATGTACGTTTTAATGTAAGCCTTAAAAACTAAAAACTCCAAATAAGTTATGAAGTTTCCTGATCTGCGTCTCTGTATGACTCTTTCTTTGTCTCAGTTATAGTCATTTCCTGTTACTTTAGCAATAATTTTCTTTGTGCTGCTTTGGTTGTTTTACTTTATTTTCCCCACCTTTATGATTACTTTCCCTGCCCCAAATGGATTCAGCTGTGTTTTAATCAGTTAGTTTTCTTTGTATTTATAGTCTTGTCTTTCCCCTTGTCTGTCGTCTGTTTGCTCACCAGTCCCTCTTCACTTTTCCATCCTCGCCCCCTCATGTATTTGTGTTCAGGTTCTTTGAGTGTAAGTCTTTATTCTTTGTGTTTCTGATTTTTATTGGTCATCCTGCATCTTCTCTTCAGTGCCTTTTGATATTTTGTAGACTTGTAATTTCATTAGTTACTTTTAAAATTGCAACCTGCCTCTTTTTGCTCTTGGTGTTCTGCATTTGTATTTGCATCTTTTCAACCTTCATCCAACATTATGGACTGACCAGCTACGGATCCATCAGGTGCCTCATTTTAAAAACAACTTTATGACCTGGCTTACTCACTTGTTTAGATGTATGGCAAGTAGAAAGTAAAGTGTGTAATAGTGAATTCTTGATATCTGTAAATCCCAACCTGCTCTGGCTCCTGTAAAGGCTAGCTGTCAGCCTGCTAATGCACACTGAATTCTCTGGACAGCTAACAGCAAGCCCGAAAGCCTCCAGCCTGAGACTGACAGTCTCCAGTCTACCTGCTTCTAGCTGGTTATCCTGTAAGCTAGCAAGGCCGGCCAGTTCTCTGTCTGATTCTGAGCCACCGATGGTGAAACCTCCAAGAATGAAGTGTGGCTCCAACAACATGCCCTCAGCTCAGGTGTTTCCAGTGCCCAGCTCCTTGTCCTCACTGTTATCCAGTGTCGTGGAGGTTCTTCAGTTCTCATGCCTCTGAGTCCACAGGCACAAAAAGTAATCCTGAATCAGCTGCTGTTTTTCCTTTCTGAATGAGCTGATGTTTATGAGGCTATTCTTCAGTCAGTTGACAAATCATCTGATCCCAAGTTTGGGTCAGCTGGTATTCCTCCTGATATTGAAACTGTTCCTATGTCAAAGGCCACAAAGAATGTGATTGAGTTGCCAATGCTTTTACTGATCCCAAAGTTGGCTGCCATCTTCCCTGTCCCTGAGCCAGAGTCTGCTGATCCTGTAATGTGTACTTGCCAGTGGCTTACCCCCTAGCCCCTTCTCATGACCACTCTCATCTGCCTGCTAAGCCTTCCAGCTGCCCTCTGCAGTGGTCCTGCACTCTTAGGAGGACAGCCCGAGACCCCCATTTTGCAGTCCTCCTACTACTGTGCTTCACAGTAGTGCAAATGGTGAAGCAATTTTCCAACCAATAAAAATGAATGAACTTACATAAGGTTAAGTGTTCTGAGACATTAGAAGATAATTCGCTTTCTACATTGTATAGCTTCAATGGGAACAGTGGATTTGATAATGGAATAATTATTTAGCCATTTTTCTAAAAAATATGTTGAACATTTGCTGGCTTTAGACACAGAATGCAGTTTATTAAAAACAGCAGGTGGGAAAATACTAAGACTTTTATAAATTAGAATTATATACACAGAATTTTTTAATACCCTCCAAAAACTTATTTTAAGGAAACTGAATTAACTGCTTTTTAAAACTTGTTAAGCCCTGCAGATCACCTGCAATTACATCTGTAAAAAGCACAGTGATTACACAACAGATGGTTTTTAGCAGAGCTTCACTCCACGTGAAGCCTGAGAGAGGCTGAGCAAGGGTTAAACAGAGAGGCTGTGTCCTATATCTGTCAGAGAGAGAGGGAGGATTACCGCCAGCTACTGCAATCTGGCCAAAGAGCATCTCTCTCTCTCTCTCTCTCTCACACACACACACACACACACACACACTATACTTGTGAGGACCTTCACCATGATCTTTGCCTACACCTGACTGAAGCTTGAAAACCAAGTGTAGAAAAAACTGAATGCCCCATAAAGTCTAACACTCTATTAGGTCCTCACAAGGATAGAAGGACAGAGAAGCAGAGGCATGTTTGAGTATGAGTTTGCTACAAGCGGTGTGTCACGTGACATAAATCTTGTGAATACACCAAGAGAACACATGCAGGAGCAAGATTATTATGGGCTAACTAGACATGAAAAAAAAAAACCTTTTAGTTGACATCCAACGCTATCAATCCATCCATCCATTTTCTTACTGTAACTGCTTATTCAACTAGGGTTGTAGGGGGCTGGAGCCTTTCCCAGCTGACACTGGGAGAGAGGTTGCTAGTCCATCACAGGACTAACACAGAGAGACAGGAGAGACAGACACGCTCACATTAACGGTAATCCTGCGGCCAATTTCGTGGGAAGAAGCTGGAGTACCTTGAGAAAAAAACCCACGCAGGCACATGGAGAACATGCAAACTCCACACAGAAAGGCCAAAGCCAACAAGCAGGTTCAAACCCAGAACTCGTGCTGCAAGGTTTGCTAATGACTACACCACCTACTTGCAAAGCTACCTAGTATATAATTATTTCTTTTTTTTTCTTGGATGTTTATTTTTAAAGACTGAGCGTACACATGATATATTGACCAAACACATAAGACAGTACAGAAAGTTAGGTGTAGTGTATGAGTCCTAACACCAAGGCATCTGCAGGATTCACTGAGTTCAGCTTTAGAAAGATAAAATTTTGAGTAGAATGAAATACAACAGATGTTTCACCATCATATCAACCAAAGGATGTAAACCAGTGGGGATGATTATTAGTGGTGGGGGAAAAAATCAATACAGCACAATATCGTGATATTTTCTGTGTGGTGATATTGTATCGACACAGGGACACCAAATATTGATATTTTAGTAAATAAATTTAAATAGTCTGGGAATACTATGAACAAGAAGGCTTATCTCATGCACCACCATCCTGAGATAACATTAGCCGAGCAAACTCACATTAAATAGGCTCAACCGAAAAACCATCCAACACTGGGCACACTTAGCTTGACAAAACTACCAACAGCTCTGCTGGCCTCCTGTGATGGAGAGCAGCTCTCTGGTCTTACATTTTTACAAAGTATTTTCACACGTGTTGTTCTATAAAAAGTTCAGAAGTATTCTTCTTTGCCATCAAACCTACAGCTTCCAAATGAAGTATGGGATTAGGTAGCAGCTTTTTAAGTGTCGTATCTTTAATTTGCTGCTGAAAGATAACTTACTATTACAAAGTCATGGTTGACTGGGTGCACATGTGTCTCTCTATCCCTCTTATTGTGTGTACATGAAATAGCAACAGTAAGGATACACAATACAACTTGACTTGAAAACAACCCCGGATCAGACTACAGTTAACCCTTGATAAGTATATGAAGAAGTGCAGAGCACCTTGGATTTTAATGATGGAGTACATCCACCACTGTCTGAAATTGCAGGAGTCAATGTTGTTCTTGCAAAGTGGGTTGTGTTCTAGCCATACTTCGGTAATGGTACCGATGTATGTAATTACAGAACAATAACTTCACATGCAAATTTAAACTAAAAGTTCCCAATTTAAGCATTTTTTTCCTTTACAAGGTACGGTGACCTTCAAATTAATTAATTTCAAAGGCTTCAACCAAAAAGTGACGCTCTTGAGAACCACAGCTCATTGAACTTACAGTTATTCATAATCTGTTAGTAGACAGAATCAGTTTTAAAGGGGCCCCATTCTGCTCATTTCCAGCTCCATGATTTTATTCCTGGACTCTGCTAGAGTAGCTTTGAATGATTCACAGTTCAAAATAAACCTTATTTATTTTATACAAGGACTTTGTGAAGCCCCTCAGTTCAACTTCTGTATGAAATGAGATGTTTTGGCCTCTTTCCCTCCCTTTGATGTTATACAAGTCAAAGAGTAGAAAAAATGTCTGAAACTAAGTTTTTAGAGCAGCCTGAAACTGGGCTTGTTTAAGCATCGCCACTGTAACAGTATAAATGTGACAGGAAAAAAGAAGAGTATTAGGTCAACTTTAACTTACATTTAGAAGCAGACCACACCACACTGAGACACACTTGCTGTGTGTGTACAGTTTGCATTAGTGGTTATAGGTTTCATATAAGTTTAATTTAGTACTTTTCTTGCAGGTTCTTATAATACACCTCCCACCAGTTTACCTTCATAAAAGTTTATCAGCTGTAACAAACAAAACAACACTTCACCTTCGTCTTTTGTCACATTTACAACTTCAAACACCAAATGGTTAATCAAAAATGTTTTAATGAATAATATCCTACATTGTAGATCAGCAGTCAATTGATTTCACGTATATTTGAAGAGAACTAATCTACTTTTAAGATTAGGCTTAAAACATTCCTTTTTGATAGAGTTTATAGTTAGGGCTGGATCAGGTAACCCTGAACCATCCCTTAGTTAAGCTGCAATAGGCCTAGGCTGCTGGGGACTTCCCATGATGCACTGAGCACTTCCTCTTCCTCACTTCCTTCCACTCTCCATGTGTTTATACACCACTTGCATTTAATCATTAGCTATTATTAACTGTCTCTCTCCCATAGGTGTGCCTTTTTGTCCTGTCTCCCTCTGCTCTCTTCTGTTTCCCCTCATCCCCAACCGGTCGCGGCAGATGGCTGCCCCTCCCTGAGCCTGGTTCTGCCGGAGGTTTCTTCCTGTTAAAAGGGAGTTTTTCCTTCCCACTGTTGCCAAGTGCTTGCTCATAGGGGGTCGTCTGATTGTTGGGGTTTTCTGTCTAATATTGTAGGGTCTTTACCCTAAAATATAAAGCGCCTTGAGGCGACTGTTGTTGTGA
>VUQI01055567.1:0-10063 GCA_015106735.1 Paratilapia polleni | reverse complement strand
TCATTCGTTGCTGTAAAGTACCGAGGAATCAAAATGCCTGAACCCGCCAAGTCTGCGCCCAAGAAGGGCTCCAAGAAAGCCGTGACCAAGACCGCCGGCAAGGGAGGCAAGAAGAAGAGAAAGACCAGGAAGGAGAGCTACGCCATCTACGTTTACAAGGTGCTCAAGCAGGTGCACCCCGACACCGGCATCTCCTCCAAGGCCATGAGCATCATGAACTCCTTTGTCAACGACATCTTTGAGCGCATCGCCTCCGAGGCGTCTCGTCTGGCCCACTACAACAAGCGCTCCACCATCACTTCCAGGGAGATCCAGACCGCCGTGCGCCTCCTGCTGCCCGGTGAGCTGGCCAAGCACGCCGTGTCCGAGGGCACCAAGGCTGTCACCAAGTACACCAGCTCCAAGTAAACTGCTCTGCTCGCAGACATCAACTCAAAGGCTCTTTTAAGAGCCACACACTACGTCTAAAGAGCTGATGATACTGGCAGTACTTGAACTTAATTTGTTTTCTATAGTCTCAGCACTCATTTTGAATTAGAACAAAGTTAACATTTTAAAAGTATTTACTTATTGAAAATGACAGGTAAGGGGTAACCTGGAAGTTAAGATATCAAAATAAAAGCTTACGGGCTTCAATGTGTATTCACTGAAAGTGTGAGATCTTATTCTGTCACACAGTGGGAATAGCCAGATACATCACTGCTGAGTATAGAGTAAGAGGAGCTGGTGGAGACAGTGTACTTCATTTAAATTTTAACAAAACCACACTTTAAAAATAGTCCTGTTACAAGTGTCACTTCAATAAAGATGTGTATTAAAAATAAAAGTAGACTGGAAAAAATGTACAGGCTGACCTAAAAATTATATTTTCAGTTTAGCCAGCTCATGCATTAGAGTGAAAGCAGTTTATTGTGGTTGACAGTGAGGAGATCGAATGAATATTAACAGGTTTATGTAGCCTAGAGAAGCTGACCTTTTTATGTATAAATTTTATCCAAAAAATGAGATATTTAGTAGCCTAAATATGTACACAGACAATATGTTCTTTCCCACAAGTGCCCTCTTACTTCATCAGCAGAGGTCACCATGTGTTACCAAATTAGTTCAGATTGAGAGCTTAAGTCAGTAGCATAAAGCTAGTGTTCAGTTGTCATAGCCATTATTTGTTGTACACTAAATCATGATCTTGATCATATGAGTAGGTAGGCTTTGTTCCAATAACGGAAGAATATCTAAAGTGCTTTGATATTCGTAACCATAATGGTCGGCTACAGAAAAGTTTCTTCAGTGCAATGTAGGGCAGCACCTGCTAGATCAGGAGTCTGTGTTTATGGTCCCAAGAATACACGAGGTCTTATTATGCGTCTGCATTCTACAGTTTCCCATTTTCTAGGGAAACTCTACTAGAGAGAAATTTTTGCTCTTTGCATTACTAATGCAAAAAGAAAAAATTTCAAAACCTTGAAATTTTGGAATTAGCACTGCAATGTCAGAATAAAAGAGATGAGCAGACTGTTTCCTAAGGAAGCTGATGTCCTTCAATGTGAGCAGCATAATAATGGAGATTTTCTATCAGTCAGTTGTGGCGAGTGCAGTGTTCTTTGCTGTGGTCTGCTGGGGGAGCAGCATCGGAGCTTGTGACGCCAACAGACTGGATAAACTGATCAGGAAGGCCGGCTCTGTGACTGGCTGCAAACTGGACACTTTTGCAGCTGTGGTGGAGAGGAGGTCACTGAACAAACTGTTCATCATGGATAATCCTGACCACCCTCTGCACCACTTACTAGACAGGCAGCGGAGCACCTTCTCTAACAGAGTGATTCATCTCTGCTGCCACAAAGATGGATACAGGAAATCTTTGATACCACATGTAATAATCCATGATGCAACACACCTGTCTCACAGAGAAACATCTGTTCTCTCATGTTAACTGCTTATTTCAATCCTGCACTCTTGTAACACTTCTCATTTAATAATTTTTTACAATTCTACATTTAGTAAGCCATTTTCAGTTTTGCTTTGTGGATTTTGAAGTATTTTACTTAGAACAAAAAAAGACCTCCCCAAATATGTCATAAATGAAGTATATTTCATCATTCCTTCTGTGTCCTTAAATCACCTACCTCTTTGTACATCCCAAACAGATCATCTAATCTATACAATAAACATACATATTTTTTAACTAAACTTATAACGTACTTACATTTTAGACTAGTCAACTTTGATACCAAAATGTATTCTGTAAATACAGAAGATAAAGCTTGACAGTTCTTTGTGTAAACACAAACATTATACAACAGTTTCTAACATGTTTAATGACATTAAAGAACATCGTAATGGTAACACACAACCGCATTAAGAGAGAATGAGGGAGGGAAAAATATGAAAGAAGAATTTTACATCCATTCCATTTACTTTTTTGTACTCCCTTATCCAAGTAGGGTTTTGAGGGCTGTAGGTTGCCTCAGGAAAGGTTTCTAGTCTCAGAATCATGAAACAGAAATGAACACGAATAAATACAGTATATCTACACTTTTCTGTTTTGTACAAAGAAGGCCAGAAAATATCACAGGGCTACACATGTCTTCTGTTTATGTTAACAAGGTGAATTAAACAATCTTGGAATGGTCTGGAGTGTGTATTCACAGTAGAATTAAAACACAGCTCTCAGGTTTGGGTGAAGAATACAGAACTCTGCTTTTGCCCTAATCTTCTCATCTTCTGAATGAAATGGATCAGTGCCAGATACTGATTTTCTGGTCAGGAAGTTTCCCAATTTTTGCTTGTAATGGTCTGTTGTAGCAGAGGATCCTGGTAGTAGGTCTTCCAGGACCCTTTTCTTCCAACCATCTTGGGCCAGTATATTGGGAATGCCTTTCCCTGAAGGAGAAACAAAACAATGAGCTGAGAAATGCACAGTTACGTAGGTCCATAATTTGCTGGACAAAGACAGTTTTTGTAGTTTTGCTTTTGTACACCATTACAGACTTTTGGCTTTAATTCAAGGTTGTTGTTTTTTTTTTTAGAAAAGTATTACATTAACTGTTTAGGAATTATAGGAATTTTTATACATAGTCCCCTTGTAGTGGTGAGCCAAGCACCAAAAAGCTACTTGACGGAATCTGAAGTCATTTCCAATTCATGGTGAAAACACTGAGGTGTGCCATGGCCAGTACTTTAACACTTTATTTATCATCTTGATTTTAAAAACACCTACAAAAACTGGGTGCAGAATTGAATGATAAAAATAATGCTCAAAAAGTGCAAAAAGGATCTAAACCTCGTGCCCCCTGGTGCCTAAGTGACACTACTGCATAAACATCTACACCTTACCAGACAACATAACACACATCAAAATTGGCGACAACACCCCCATTTTCAGAGGCTCAAAAGTAAATGGACAATTGACTGACAAGCAGTGTCACAGCCATGTGAGGACTGTTCCCTTGTTATTTCACGACAAATTAAGCTGATAAAAGATCTGGAGTTGATTTCAAGTGTTTAACTTGCATTTGATATCTTTTCACTGGAAATCTCAATATGAGATCCAAAGAGATGTTGGTGGAAGTGTGGGAGGCCATCATTAGGGTAAAAAAAAACAGACTAAACCTATCAGCAAACACTTTAGGAGTGGCCAAATCAACAATCTGGTACATTCTTTAAAAAAAGAAGGAATGCACCAACCAGCTCAGTAACACCAAAAGGCCTGAAAGACCACAGAGGACAACAAAGATGCATGATAAAATTATTTCCACGGTTAAGAAAAACCCCTTCACAACAGTCGAGAATACTCTCAAGGAGGTAGGTGTATCATCGTCAAAGCCTACAGTTAATCCAAAGCATGCCACATCGTCTGTCAAACATATATGGCTGCCATTGGAACCGGATCAGTGTTTATCTTTAATGATCTGATTGCTGATAGAAGCAGCAGGAGGAATTCTGAAGTGTACAGAGCTATACTCTCTTCTCAGAGAGCAGCCAAATGCTGCAAAACTGATCAGAGTGTTCACAGTGTAAATGGATAATGTCACAAGGCAAAGAAATGGGATATTCTTCAATGGCCAAGTCAATCACCTGATCTCAACCCAATAGAGCATGCTTTTCTGTTATTAAATACAAAACTGAAGGCAGAGAGACCCACAAACAAGCTGCAACTGAAGGCTGCTGCAGTAAAGGCCTTTGTCACTAGTGGTGGTAAAAAAAAGGTTAAAAAGTATTTCGCTTTTACTTTACAACCAGGAGCTCTTACAGCGGAGACGAGCTCATGAACATCAGGGCTACAACCCCTGAGGACTTATTTCCATCATTCATCGCCTCATCTGCTGATATCTTGGCCATTCTGGTTCACAAAGTGAGACGCCGTAGGGGAGGGAAGCAAGCCGGTGCGCTCGTGCGTCTTCACCGGTACGACCTCTGTATTCCGCTACAGGGAACATTCCTCTCCAGCGTACGCTCACTGGGCAATAAAATAGATGAACTCCAACTACTGATGGGGAAAAACAGAGACCTCTCTTCATCTGCTGTTTTGTGCTTCACAGAAACGTGGCTGTGTGGATCGATACCGGACTCTGCACTGCAGCTGGTAGGATTCCAACTCTTCAGAGCGGATCGCCACACGGAGCTCTCCGGCAAGACAAAAGGTGGAAGTATCTGCATTTATACTAACAGTGGTTGGTGTAATGATGTGACTGTTATTCAACAACACTGCTCTCCTCATCTGGAATCTTTTTTTCATTAACTGCAAACTTTTTTTCTCCCATCATCAGTTTACTTCATTCATTCTGATTGGTGTGTATATTCCACTGCAAACCAATGTACAATAGGCTCAGCGCTCACTTGCTGAGCAAATACTGTGTGTGGAGCGGACAAACCCAGACTCCTTAGTTATTGTTCTTGGTGATTTTAACCAAGGAAACCTCAGTCAGGAACTCCCCAAATAAGACAATTTATTAAATGCCTGACCAAAGAAGACAAAATTCTGTATCACTGCTACACCACAGTAAGCAATGCCTATCACGTCATGGTTCACTTGATCCCTGCATACAGGCAGAAATGAAAACTCTCTAAACCTGTTGTGAAGAATATCTAGGCAGTGGATGAATGATGCTGTGGAGAATATGCAGGCATGGACTGCACTGACTGGGAGGTTTTCAGGACTGCTTCCAACAGTTTGAATGAGTATACAAATGCTGTGACGTCCTACATCAGCTTCTGTGGGGACAGCTGCATACCATCACGCACAAGGATAAGTTTTAATTATGACAAGCACTGGTTCACACCTAAGCTAAGGAGGCTAAGGTTGGAAAAAGAGGAAGCGTTTCGGTGTGGGGACAGAGACAGTTTCAAAACATCGAAGTACAGGTTCAGCAAGGCAGTGAGAGAGGCTAAACAGCTGTACTCAAAGAAACTGCAACATCAGTTTTCAGCTAATGACTCTGCTTCTGTCTGGAAAGGGCTCAGGCAGGTAACCAACTACAAGCCTAAAGCCCCCCACTCCACCAGCAATTCACACCTGGCCAACAGCCTGAACAGTTTTTACTGTCGCTTTGACAAACAATGGAACAGACCTGTTACTCCCCCAGCCCCCACCCCAGACTTTTAAAACCTTCGGCTCCCCAGTCCCACCACCTCCACCACTCATAATACAGCAAGAGCCCCCACACTGTACACTACTTCAAAAGTTTCTCTATCTCCCACGTCACCTCTCTCCATACTTGAAAGAGATGTAAATAGACTCTTCAAGAAACAGAACCCCCAGAAAGCAGCTGGACCAGACTCGGTGTCTCCATCCACCCTGAAGCACTGTGCCGATCAGCTTTCTCCAGTATTCACTGACATCTTCAGCACCTCACTGGAGACATGTCATGTGCCAGCTTGCTTGAAGACCTCCACTATCATTCCTTTCCCCCAAAACACAAGCCTTAATGACTACAGACCTGTCACTCTGACCTCTGTAGTTATGAAGGCATTTGAGCTCCTTTTGCTGTCCCATCTCAAATCCATCACTGACCTCCCTCCTGGACCCCCTGAAGTTTGCCTACAGAGCCAACAGGTCAGTAAATGATGCAGTTAACATGACACTGCACTTCATCTTCCAGCATCTGGACTCTGCAGGATCTTATGCCAAGCTACTTTTTGTGGACTTTAGTTCCACTTTTAACACCATTATCCTGGCTCAGTTGCAGGACAAACTCTCCCAGCTGATTATATCTGCAGCTGGCTCACTGACTTCCTGTCTGACAGGAGGCACCATGTGAGACTGGGCAGGCATGTCTCAGACTTTCAGTCCATCAGCACTGGTTTGCCTCAGGGCTGTGTACTTTCTCCCCCGCTCTTCTCCCTGTACACCTTCTCCAGGTACAACCAACAGCTGCACCTCCACTCACCACTCCTGAAGTTTGCAGATGACACCACACTCATCGGGCTCATCTCAGGAGGAAGATTGACAATCTGGTGACTTGGTGCAGAGAAAACAACCTGGAGCTCAATGCTGTCAAAACAGTGGAGATGATTGTAGACTTCAGGATTAAACCAGTCCCACCAGATCCACCACTAGAAGCACCAGAAGGCACAGCAGAGAACGTACTTCCTGCGGCAGCTGAAGAAATTCAACATGCCCAAGTCAATGATGATGCACTTTTTCTTGTCTATCATTGAATCCATCCTCACCTCCTCCATCACCATCTGGTACGCTGCTCCCACTGCTAAGGACAAAGGCAGACTACAGCGTGTCATCCATTCTGCTGAAAAGGTGATTGGCTGCAGTCTGCCTTCCCTCTAAGACCTGTACGCCTCCAGCACACTGAGACGAGCAAGGAACATTGCTGCTGACCCCTCCCACCACTGACATAAACTTTTTGTGACGCTCCCCTCTGGCAGGAGGCTGCGCTCCATCAGAACCAGTACCTCACGGCACAAGAGCAGTTTATTTCCCCAGGCTGTTGGACTACTTAACACTGCCCCCTTGCCCCACTTGCTGCACAATTAATGTGTTACAATAACACACATACTTACTCAGACTATAATAATTTTGCACACTGGATTCAGTACAAGCACTTTTCACATCATGTTCTACTTACATTTTGCAGTTCTCCCCCCCTTCCTGTTCATAACATTTCCATTCTAATATGTGTAGGTAGTTAGTACACACTCTTATTGTGTATTTATATTTATATTTATATATATATATATGTATATATTATATATACTGTAAATACCATATATTCCACTTTTGTACCACTGTTTTGTCACCAAGACAAATTCCTCATTTGTGTACAAACTTGGCAATAAATGTAATTCTGATTCTGTATTGTTCTATTTTTCTGCTGTATGATGTAATAATACAAGTTGTGTTGGGAGCACACAAGTCTGGTGTATAAATGTTGTAGAAAACTGAATTTATGTGGCTACACTACAGTAACTGCCTCTGCATTGGCACACCAGCCAAACTATAAGGTTCAGAGGCGCAGTGTATGGCAGTTGAAAATGTTAAAGAAATTTCCAGATTCCACTCAGGTAGCTGAGTAGTACAGGTGACTGGAAGCCTTAAAAGCAAATGAAACAATTAGTAACCAATAGTACTCTAATAACTTAAAGGCACAAAATCAAAATTAAACAAAGAAACAGCAACAGCTATGAAAATTTAAATCACTCATTCAAATAATGTACTTGATACAAAATAAAGAGGAAACAGGCACCATAACCTACACACTGGCAGGCTGCAATGAACTTTTGTCTGCTAATTAATGTTATTTGTCTGACACTAGATGTGTAGAAGAAGTGTAACACTCAAACTGATATAGTCATTTTGCTGGGCTAGCATAACTTTGACAAAAATATTTCTGAAATAATTGTTACAAAATAAGAAAAAATAGCGACATTTAATTCTATATTTCTATTTAATTTTACATACTTTGTAACTGAATTGCTGTGTCACTGTGACAAACATACGTTGTCTATTACCTCTGCAGTGGCCGATGGGAGATGCTTTTTCTGACCCTTTCTATCTGGAACTGCCTCACGCTTCTTTCTGAAGCACCCCTTTGCATTCCCATCTCTGCAATCAGAAGGCTGAAAATTTGTTGGTCAGAAAATCCATTTTGACACGTTTGTTGTATGGGTTCTTCATGGCCTATCAAACTAGCCATGTCTGCCCCTGAAATCTGTCTCTGTGTGATCGCAAATATGGCGAGCTGAACAATTCAAAAGCTTGACCAAACAAGACACCACCCATCCGGGCAATCTGCAACAACCGAGCTGTCCAGAGCTGCTGCACATACAAGGGGAGTCCCGTGAGCTGTCCAGTTCGATTTCCTGTTAAGCATACAACGAACGGACTACAGTATTTAACTGTGTCAGAACATCTCAGTTTAGAGTTCATGATTAATTTTACACATTTCAGCCTTTAAACTTTCATCTGAGGCCACAAGTGAGCGACTATAATGTAGGATAATGGAAAAATAAAGATACTGATTTGTCATTGCAGTAATTACATTTGTTTTCATTATCAAAACATTTGGAGAAATACAGATATGATGTTTTAAAATAATATGTAACATGTAACACAAAATTTATATGGCAATAGACATGTCCTCCGCCATTCAGTAGCTACCTTAAAAAGTGTTTCCTAGGAGCAAATTTTCTTTTTCAAAGAATGTGTACAGAGTATCATAAACACGTTTCTAATATTGGATAACCTGTTATGATTTAAGTACTAGTAGAAGTTACTGGTGGTGACTGGAGAAGTAACAGTGTTCATATTGTATTTTTTATATTTTCCCCATCCCCATATCCCAGCAATCATAGCTGAAACAGCGACATTATCTCCCTGGTGAAAACTGGCATAATCTGTATTATAGATGGACAGATGTTGTAGCTGTTTCTGCTTAGAACAGAGGTCTAATAAGACCGTCTCTTACAAAGTGAGAATTATTGATCAGGTTATTACAATGTAGAAATTATTATTATTATTATTATTAGTAGTAGTAGTAGTAGTAGTAATATGTGTGTTTTTATATCAGTTGCACTGTTTTGGAAGGAGATGTGCTGTCAAGTATATCTGTGCTGATATATGGAAACACTACAGGCTCTAGTGATGTGAAAAAAGGGTAACAGAACTCTGGGAGGGGCATTTTTTCATCTCTCTGTGTGAGTGAGGTATTCTCACACAACAATGTGGTGTATTCTGAACCTCCAATACAGTCTGTGAAAAAAGTTGTTAGTTCTTTACATTTACAGTCAGCTCTGTGGCACATTCAAAAGTTTGATCCCTGGAAAGGAACTAAATCATTGATAATTCTGAAACAGCTCAGTGCTGTAAGAACACTGAGTACCATAGAAGCGGTGTGCGTCCATTTCTCACTCTACAGTCCCAGCTGATACAGACTGATAGAACAGGCCCAAAATGTGGAGATGAGCTGCTGTCAGATACTGTTTAAGGACACAGATGAAGCTTCTAATATTCAACAATGATCCATCTGTGAGTGAAACTCTAGACTGTTGTGGTTCTGTTTGAAGTGAGCAGCTCTGAGAGAAGTCCGGCTGCTCCGTCAGCATCGGTGTGTTTGCTGCGAGCTCAGCAGCTTCACTCTGTTCCACAGCGGCGCTCAGCAGATGCTGCTTTTTACTCGGAGTGTGTGAACAGACATGCGGCTCAGCTGGAAAACAGCTTTCCGTGGAGCTCCGCTGCGTCTCCATCATTTTAGCAGAGAAAAGAGTGAGAGAAGCGGCCGAGCAGCGCTGAGCTCCGCGCTGAGTCGCTGAGCTTTGGAGGCTCCACGAACAAAATGCAGAGAGCATCAGAGCTCTACATGAGGCCGACACGAAGAGACACAAGTCCGCTGTGGACTGCTTCACTGTCAGCCTGCAGCGCTGCTCACACACTCACTTTGAGCTCTTTGATCCTGAACACAAAACACAAAGTGGAGCCGTTCAGACCGCTCACAGGAGCCCCGCGCGCTGCCTTCACTCTCCACGGTTCTCATGGTGTGTTTAAGTGCAGCCTCCTGCTCCGAGCTTTCATCACTGCACTGAGTCGTTGCGTAACGAACAGAACTGAAAGCAA
>VUQI01055566.1:70747-87818 GCA_015106735.1 Paratilapia polleni | reverse complement strand
TGTCAATTTCCCTCCTATAGGCGGACTCATCCCCACCTGAGATGAGCCCAACAAGTGTGGTGTCATCTGCAAACTTCAGGAGTTTGACAGACTGGTGACTGGAGGTGCAGCTAATGAATGAGACAATTAACTTGAAGAAAAATCCGCTAAAATTAATTTGTTTCAGAAAAAATGAATATTAATTAAGCTTGTCGATACACCTTAAATACCTCAGTACATGTGGTTAAAATGTAGAATGGACAATATATGTGGGGATGCACCAATTCAATCATAACAGAAAACACGTCAAGAGTGGTATTGCAAGTTTTCCACAAGTAAATAAGCAGAATACTTCTTCAAGATTGGATAACAACACTAATTGCAAGGGTACTAAATTCTTTAAGGTAATGGGGATAACTCAACTAAATTATTCCTACTAGATCAATATATGACACAGCATTCTGTGTTTTTCTGTGACAACAATACGGGCATTATATTCTACAAACATGGAGTTGGAAACATCCTCTGCTCAAGACCTACATTATGAGTATGTAAGTGGTCCGTCAGATGTAAAGCTCTCCTCACCTGTCATAATCTTTGCCAAGTAAGATTTGAAATTATTATATGATGAAAATATTAAATAATGAGCATTAAACCTTTAGGTTAAATAAGATATGTTGGTTGGAAAAACCCCAAAATAATCTCATACATATATTTTGTTCTGGTCACAACTCTATGGTTAAGATAGAGCTGAATAAATCCTGGTTACAGCTTTGCATGTCCCTGTAGTGGAAACCAGGCTATCATCTGTCCAACCCTACCCCCTCAGAACAGATTAGTGTAAACGATCCTCATTTCCAATGGTAGGTAACACAACACAGATTATTATTCTGTGCTACAGCAGTTTGTGTGGACTCTTCCTGTGGCATGAATCATTAAACAAGTGACTGTAATCCATACAGACAGCTTGGTTCTCAGGGTGACAGTGAGCTAATACCTGCATGCATGGAGACCAACTGAAGTCCTCTGCTTCAAAGACAAACCTCGGATTGCTTAGCTTCTAACAAGGAATTTGAAGACAAATGGCCTGACTGAACGACAGAAAACATTTACTATCCATAAATAAATGTTTATATAACAAAGATAAATCAAATCTGATTGAGCTGTATTTTAATGAGGAAAGAGGAGAACAAGAACAATGTGGAGAGCCATATCATGTCTGTAGATGCACGGTTTACAGTGCTAAGGATTAATAACACAGGCATCAGATCACTGTATTTTGCTTTTGTGTTTTAATTGTCTTCTTGATAGGATGTGTCCCTTTTGGGTAAAAAATATATAAAATAATATATAAATAAATAGTTAAAAATATATAAATAAATCTAATAATAAGAAAAATTACAAACACCAAAATCATATCTACACTGTAGTCACATTTTGTAATACCAATGCATTTACTAGTCCAAAGAAAAGCACCTGGTCACCATTAATCTGAAAATCCTTGGCAGAGTGTTGCAGTAACCCCTGGCAACTGCTTCTGTGTCAACAGAAATCTTGAACAAGGGCAGCTGCTGCTGTCCAGGACTGTGCAGCACCATTGGCTGGCTGAATGAATGACTTGCTAACTTTTCTATTATGCATGTCAGTTTACCTTTAGTGTATTCTTGAGCTCATTCTCAGGTAAACAGAGCTGAGAGGCAGCCTGTCACAAGACACTGTGTGCTAACTGACGAGCTTTTATCTTGGTAAGGCAGTTCTTTGTCTACTTTGATGCTTTTTTAATCACCTTAGTTCTGATTTTATTTTTTACCTTTTTACTCTAATAAGCCATGTAACCCTTTTTCTTAGCATACTTAACCGACCTATGAGTACAGAGTTTCTATACTGTATTAAATCCACTTATCTAAATAAGATACGTAAAGTTATAACAAGATATGTAAAAATTCAAACAGGTGTGAAAAGAATTTTCTTCAATTCAACTCAGGACCAGTGGAACTAGTTGCACCCTTGAGGGAATCAAAAAATGGAGTTGATTGGATCCACTCTGACAGCCACATACGCTCGGCCAAAAAGCAGCCACTTTCTCCCTGCCATCTCCACTATGGCATCCAGCTATCGAAACCCCCAGGCATCCCTGGCCATGAATCCCAGTGCCAGTCTGTGGAGGACAAACAGCTATTACAAGAGCAACAGCACTGTCCCATCCCCTTCCATACAGCGTGAGAATTTAGATCTGGTTCGTGCCAAGACCATGTTCTACCCATCCAACAGGAGCGCGCTGACCACCCGCTACACTCCAGGCGACTGGTACAAGTCCAACCACAACAACTACAGGGAATCTGAGTCTTCGCGGAAAAGTGCAGAGAGACTAAGAAAAGACACCATCAGGCTGATGCAGGATAAAGAGCAGCTGACCAGACGAACCCAGGAGAATACCAGCAAAAACATAGGCGAAAGGCTCAATGACATTGTCTTTTGGAAGTCTGAGCTGAGCCATGAGATTGACAACATGGTGACAGAGATAGCAGCTCTTACTGAGGTCAAGAGGAGGCTAGAGAGAGCCTTGGCAGAGACTGAGGGGCCCCTTCAGGTGAGGGTGGAAGGAATATACTTCAATGAGTGTGTGCCTTACCTAGAATCTTTTTTTTCACTGGTGCATACCATCTCAATTTTGAGTGATTTTACTGGAACATTTAGCTGGAAATGTTTATATTTGTTCAAGAGAAAACTTTTTAACATATTACTTGAAATATTAACACTCTGATCAGACCACCACTGAGTGCACACATATTATCATTCATCCATGTCATGCCTCTGGGCACTGCAGTATCTGTGATGAAGCCGTTTTGACTAAGGTCCCCTGTTTGGTTGTAGTAACAGTTTCTGTATGGTCCTTCGCAACACTTCTAAATGCAGTAGTGCTTTTGCTGGGTCAGCCCCATAATTAGGTCACCTTAGTCCCCTGTTAGAGTGACCATAGTCATTTGTGTCACCCTGAGACAGTCAACTTGATCTGGCTGGATATCTGATGACACGAACACCTTTCTAGAATAATATCATGTGGCAGGAGACTTTCTTAGAGACTTCTCCAGGTGACTGAAACTGGAGTATGCTCCAGTACATGTATACAGGGATCTACATGGGGTTTCCTTTACATACATGCTATATCCCCATATCAAATGCATCCCTTGCTTTCTGGAATGTCACAATAAAGGCTAAATAAAGAGAATGTTGCTTATAGATTGACATCTAATGAACTACATAAAAACAACCATGACAGCTTGCTTTAGTCACAGTCATTTTTGTTAACAGGTGTCTCAAGAGTGCCTGTACCACAGAGAGAAGCGGATGTCGATCGACCTGGTACATGATGATGTAGAGAAAGACCTCATAAAGGTAAAATTAAAGAGCAGTGTAGTTATATGTATGTGGGACTCAATATGAATGCAGAAATAAGAAAGTTGTTATATCCTTTCTACCTGTGCTAAAACAAGGAGATTGAAGTTATAAAGTCATGTCAGGAAAGGATGAGGCGACATCTGGACAGAGCCATTGCTCAGCTGGCGTAAGTCTGAAAATCAGCTACTGAAGTATTTAATAATACAAGATTCTTTTATATGACTACTTCTAAGACTGTGTAGTTTGACATGTACTCACTATATCTAACTTTTCATTTCTGTTTTGCTATGTGATTTGTTAGGTCAAACCGAGCAGCTCAGCATGAGTTGGAAAGAGATCTGAGTGACAAAGTGACAGCTCAAAGGATAGATGAAAAGTGTCACCATTTGAGGAATACATCAGACGGTATTGGCTATTACAGAGGAATTGACAGACTAGACCCTTCGTGAGTATAAGTATATGATCAAATATGAACTGTTTAACTGTATTAAATTAAATACTTGTTAATGCTGTCTACACCATTACACCACCACCAATCTTGTATTGTCTAATTTTTGTGAGCCTGTGTGAATTGTAGCCTCAGTTTCCTTTTCATAGCTGAAAGGAGTGGCAGCCGATGTTGTCCTTTGCTCCTGTAGCCCACCTGCCTCAAAATTCGACATGTTGCACATTCAGAGATGCTCTTCTGCACACCTTGGCTGTAATGAATGGTTGTTTGAGTTACTGTTCCTTCCTATCAGCTTGAAGCAGTCTGGCCATTCTCCTCTGACCTCTGAGTTCAACAAGGCATTTTCACCCAAAGAACTGCTGCGCACTGAATATTGTCTCTTTTTCGGACCATTCTCTGTAAACCATAGAGATGGTTGTGTGGGAAAATCCCAGCAGATCAGCAGTTTCTGAAATACTCAGACTGTTTAGCACCTTTCTTCTCTGTTCTGATCTTGAAAATGTCTACATGCCTAAATGCATTGAGTTGTTGCCATGTGAACGGCTGATGAATGATTTTATATTAATGAGCAGCTGAACAGGTGTACCAATAAAGTGGCCAATAAAGTGACCACCACAGTTACAACAACTTATCCTAACAGGGACATAAGTGTATGTACCAAAGACTTCAGGGGAAGTCTAATCTCTAATGTAATTAAAATAATCCTCTGGGATCCATAAATGTCATAAATAAGTTCTGTAGATTTCTGTAGCTAGTTACAGCAAGCAGTATTTACATATTGTGTTCTTATTATTATGAAGGGTACTTCGAAAATTTTCTCTATTTTCTCAAAAAAGAACACCTGACACTGACGCTTGGCTCAAATAGCTAAAAAGGTATCTGAAAAAAAATCTTCTCCAAATACAGCATGTTCCAAAACAGTGGGAGTTTTGGAACATGCTGTAAAGGTATCTAACTCTTTTCTCTGTCAGAATCTCTCTGCCTGACTCGTGGTCCAAGTTTACAGATGACAACATCCTCCACTCCCAAAGCGAGCGAGCTGCCTCCCACAAGCTCAGGGATGAGATAGAAATCCTGCTGAACACCACTTCCAATGAAATGTGGAACCAGTTCAACAACGTCAATGTAGCCTTCACCAGCCGCATATCAGAAACCGCTGATGCCAAGAACAGCCTGCAGACACACCTGGCTAAGGTCATCAACTTTTCTACATGGTTTAATTTCTTAAAAAAGACAACACCGCCTTGTTAGAGTTATGTAAAAGGGACATTTTTTATTATTGTATTTTAACTGTGATGTAATGAATTCAAGCTTGTTTTTAATTTTATTCTTATGTTGGTTATCTGACTTCATCCTTGATCATTTCACAATGTGAAACTGCCTCTGAAACCACCTTTGTTAATAAGGCAGTCACGTGGTTCTATTTTAGGAAAAAAAGAAAAAAAACCTCCACTCCCTTTTGTCATTGAGTGTTTAACTAAATTTGCCGCTTATTAGGAAGAGATCATGTGGTTGCACAGTCCCTTTTCCCAGTTCTGTGCTAAACCTGGTGTCATCTGCAACATTTGTGTAGATTTGCCATCTGTGGTGGATTATGTCCACGTTTATTATAAAACATCCCTCTCAAAAGAGAGGAGCTGTAGTAGACTGGTCATTGCTTGTGTCATATTCTACACTGGATCACACTGATTTTAGGTTGCAGTCATCAGCTGCTGGATGGCTTGAACACTGACAGAAGCTGTGATATGAAGCACAATGTCTTTAATAAACCTCACCCACTGCCAGCTGTAAGAAGTAGGGATTCACTGAAATTAAATTATATAAGATGGGTTTAGACAGAGCAGGCCACTGTGCATGTGTGTGACTGTGTTCAGCTGACTGCAAGCCTGCAGCTTTTTACATGTTCTCTTTCATTGAGATTCTTACATTTCCCCCCTTCTTTTGGCTGTTGGTCAGCCATTCCCTTAATTACCATGCCTAGCTCAGCTACTACTTACTGCTATATCATAATTTAACAAATTATTTTTATATATACTTTTTTTGTCTTCTCATGCAGACTCTGCAAGAAATCTTCCAGACTGAGATGCTAATTGAGTCACTTAAGAAGGCCCTCAGAGACAAAGAATGCCCATTAAAAGTGGCCCAAACAAGGCTGGAGGAGAGGACCCGCAGGCCCAACACAGAGCTCTGCAGGGACAATCCTCACCACAGGTAGCTATGTAACACATTTGTTTCACATTTATAAAGCGGGTGTCTGTGCACAAATTTCATAATAATATATTGTTCCTCCAGACAAGATGGTTAAAAATTTGAGTTGGGAAAAACTAGTATGCCTGTCACAATACTATTACTGTCAATCTTAGCATAAGGGAAATGTCTATTTAAATGCATAAAAAAAAAAAAAATCATATATTTGGCCATTTGGACTGTTGAGTGCAACAAAGTAATGGGTTACTGTAATTCATCCATCCACCCATCCATTTTCTGCTGCTGGTCCGGGTTGCTGGGGCAGTAGTTTAAGCAGAGACACCCAGACCTCCCTCTCCTCCTCCAGCCACCTCCTCCAGCTCTTCCAAGTGGGACACCAAGGAGATGTAGTCTCTCTAGTGTGTGCAGGGTCTGCCCTGGGCTCTTCTCTTGGTAGGACATGCCCAGAACACCTAACCCAGGAGGCATCCTGGTGAGATACCCAAACCACCTCAACTGGCTCCTTTTGGTGTGGAGGAGCAGCAGCTCTACTTTGAGCCTCTCCTAAATGACCAAGCTCCTCATCTCTAAGGCTGAGCCAAGACACTCTTTGGAGGAAGCTCATTTCCGCAGTCTCATTCTTTCAGTCTCTACCCAGAACTTGTGACTGTAGGTGAGGATAGGAACATACAGTAGATTAACTGGTAAATCATCAGCCTCACTTTCATGCCCAGCTCTCTCTTGACCACAACAGATCTGTACAGTGTCTGCATCATGACAGACTCTGCACCAATCTGTCTGTCAATCTCTTGCTCCACTGTCCCCTCACTCATCAACAAGGCCCAGAGATAATTAAACATGAACAGCAACTTGTTCCCAACCTGGAATGGGCATACCATCTGAGAAGCATGGCCTCAGACTTGGAGGTGCTAATTCTCATCCTCAAGAGGATGGGTTGCTGTAATCACATTACTTTTTTCTACAGGACACATTATTGTACTAAAAGTAGTAATCAAATTAGATCTACTAACAAATATGTTATTGTATATTACATAATTATTTGTACTAAAAAATCATCCCACCTGCTCTTTTCCAAATTTGTGCTACAATCAGCTGACTTCAACCGGCTATGGAGGGAGGAAAAAAGTTTTCTACAATGCTTAAGGAGTTGAGATGAACATTACTTTCTGGTGTGTGGGTGATGTAGCCTAAGGTTTATATTGTTTACTAGTAATTATGTGACAGTGCATCTCAGGCCATATTGTAATGTAGTGAGTACATTACTTTTAAAAGTAACAAATTACTTTCTTCAAGGAGTAAATAAGTAATGCAAATACAATAATTTTCAATGAAGTAACAAATAATTGGCACTTTGGCATCATCTGATTCCAACTCACACAGACTGCACTAATTTTCAGAAATTTTAATGGTGTTGCCATTTGTATTTTTCATTTTTAGTTAATCAGCCTCCATGAGTGACAAAGTGTAATGCACCAGTGACTTATTACCAAAATTTAGTTTTTAACTTTGTCATTTGATACATTTTAGAGCAGTTTTTGCCTTTCTCTGTTTATAGTTAGGTTTAAAAGAACAATAATGTAAGTTATGTAAATGCCTGCAGTTCCAAATGTCACAATTTCTAACTTCTTAGAGAAGAAAAAGTTTCCTTAACCTCCTTCCCTCTGCTGCAGATTTAACAGTAACAGTAGCAGTAACAGCCTCTCTTTCTCTCCCTAATTGTTCAGACTTGTGAGTGAGGTGAGAGAGATCGAGGATACCATTCAGAAACTTCAGGAGAGGCTGATGGAGGCTGAGAACACTCTGCAGACTTTGGTCAAGACCAAAGTAACCTTGGAACATGACCTGTCCATAAAGGCCAACTCACTCTTCTTGGACCAGGAGAAGTGCATGAGCATGCGCAAGAGCTTTCCCAGCATGCCCCGTCTGGTGGGGTATGCCTAAATCAAGCCATAAAAAGGGGACCCTTGGAAGACCAATAGAGTTAATGTTTCAGTAGGTTTGGATGGTGTGGGTAATCTAAATGTAAACAAAAAACTTAAATGTCCAGTACTGTACCTGCAATGGATTTATAAAAAGAAAGAAAAAGAATCAGCTGCAATGGCAATCATACACAACTCAATATCTACTACTGCTTGAATTTTCAATACGATTACATTTACATGATAAAAACATTTCATGCTACTAATGTACTAAATGTTGGAAACTGGTGTTTACCCTTGCAAGTTATATATTAAAAGTCTTCTTAGTCATTAAAACTCATCAGGCATATTTACTGTCTCACACCCACAGTGGATTTCTTTGTGTTGTATATCAAGAGGTTATCTTAGGGGAGAATTGCTTAACTATGAATAGATTATGTCAATTGTTTTTTTTTATGACTGTGACAGCATCTGAAAAAAAGAGGTATTTATATGCTATCTACCAGAGCGAGGCTTCTTTATGTTTCTTAACACTACATAGGTGACAAGCTATGGTGACAATAAACCCCAAACAAAAAGCAGGGATTAGCTTGCACAACACAGTGAGCGATTATCATAAACACTTAAGATGATGTAAATATCTTCTTGGACGTTACATGTAAGAAACAACTATTTTAAAGTTTGGCACTGAGACTCCAAACATACACCCTTTAGTTTGGTTAGTTTGGTGCAGAATATGATTATATAGGACTTCTATGTCTATACCATTCCTCTTTAATGAGCTTTGTGGTCCATTACTCATCACCTTACCTAAAAAAGGAGCTGAGCAAACAACTTATAAAGCCCCACTCCCATCCTATAAGACTTGAGCCTGATAACTTCTCATCAGCCTTTTTCTTTCACAGGTCTTCACTGCCCTTCTTGTCCCCAATGCCTGCTTGCTCCAGTGCGTGGAGGCTGCCATTTGTATTTGATCCCCTGAGTATCAGTTTCATTTCATTTTGTTGGTATAGTCAACAACTTTCAGAGCCTAAGCAAACTTTGGACACACAGATACACACACATAATGTAAACACTATCACACTCCTTGACCCAGCCCCTTGCACTACTGCACTTCCTGCATAACCTTTGGCTTTACTGAGGAATGTGAACTTTGCTTGAATAACCAATAGTGTTTTAGTTTTAGTTCTGTAGTCACCCAGAAAAAAACACCACAAAAACCTGGGTTTTCTGAACATGTCAAGTTTTTTAATGTATCCTTGCTATCTTATTTGTTTGTAGTGCAGATATGCCTTGAAATCAACATATGTCTCAGCTTGAGTGAGTGCCTGCAGACAAAGTAAATGGAAGCTGGAGCCAGACACTAACTGGATTTGCATAGTTAGACATAATAGATGCAATGTGGAGGCTAGGTTGTAAAGTTAAAAAGTTTACCTCAAATCTAACTGGCTCCATAAAATCCTTTTAGTGGTTGAAAAGTTAAAGTAGAAGCATGAAAACATCTGTTTTGTAAGTAGAGTGCAATTTCACTATAGAGATTATTGGCTGGGGGGAGGAGTGATTATAAAGCTCAGCCGTCTACTGTATGTGTGTAACTTGCACTTTGATTGGGTGTAATGTTTTACAACTGTAGTCTCAGTGAGCTGAGGAGGTTTCACTCCAGTGCAAACAGTACAGTGTTTTAACTACAATGCTCAGGAGCAAATCAATAGCAAAAGATCTCTGCCATGGTTTTATGCACGTATGTGTGTTTAATGGGCATGTGTAAGCGTGCATGTGAGCCATCTCCTAAGCCACAGTATTGCAAGAGAAAGGCACCCTGTTGTCTAGCATACATCAAAAGACTCCCTGTTCTCACCACCTTGCCATTAAACCTATTTTGCCAGATAGCAAAGAAATGAGCACCACCCTCCAACTCCTCCTCTCCCCAGCTCTCTCCTTCAGACCCTCACTTGTGTGCATCAGAAATACATGATAGTGGCATCCATGTAGAGTGGATTGAACCTCTCATGCTGACTTTGAGGTTATGGATCTCTGTCTGGATGGGACACAAATAGGTCTTTCCATTTGACCTCATCTGCCACCCCCACATACCACATATGGGGAATGTACTCTGGAATTCTTCCTGCAGTCCAAACATATTGGCAGTTTATTTTTAACAGCAGCTCTTGTTATAGATGCCCTATGCCCATGTTATTATATGTTTCATACATACCATCATACCATGCTAAAGAGGTGATCATAGAACACTTGAGACAGTCACTGAACGTGTTGTGCTCTGCTGTAATTACAAACTTGGACTGAGAAAGCATCATTGAAAAAGAAGAGTACTGGATGCTACTAAGAACTATTTTTTGATATTATGTTATACATGATGCATACCTGTTCAGTAATACATTATCACTGATTGCCCCATTCCTGTTGGTTACCTGATTGCATTGTTGATAATTCTTGTTTTTAGCTAATCACAATGTCTTGACATTACAGTTTTATATTTTTATGGTGAAAGGGAGCAACATCTTTCTGACTGATATGCCCAATATTCACTGGAATTTTAGCTCAGTTTGCTAGCCACTTTCTTACTCATTTAGGTTGTTGGTAACTTGTTTTTTAAAATTGGACTTGTAGATCATAGGAAAAAAAAAAAGTTAATGAAACTGAAAAACTTCATTTAGCCCGCTAAAAGGTTGATACATTTTTGGAGGCTGTCCGCATGGAATAAACCTAGTAGCTATCCCTTTAAAACATTTGACTAATACCCTGGCTGCCTGTGATATAAACAGTCTAAATCTGTTAAAATGTGTGTATTCTATTTTATAGGATAGAATCTAATACTTTGCACAAGTAATCCAGTCCTTTATGCCAATTCAGTCTAACAGGTCCTTTGCTGTACACCAGTTCTATCCAGTAACTTGTCCAGGTTGTCCTTCAATTTAAAAGAAGTGCAAAAATCTTCAAAATCATCATACATAATACACGGAAAATATACAACTGTGATGCTACCTTTGTTATCAAAAGTGGAATGTGCAAAATTAATTTAACCACTTTGCCACAATCATAAATTGATTTTGACAAAATAATATGCTATAAAGTTTATAAAAAAAAATGACACATATAGTTATATCAGGGTCATAATTGTTGGAGTATTTAAAAAATGTTGTTAGGGAGTTGTGGTTTTTATTTGAATATCTATGCTGTATGAAATGACACATTTATCACTTCATTTCCATTCATCTCAAACTGCTGGAGAGCCAAGCTTGAACTGACAACTAAGCATTCATGGGAACCAGCTCTTCCTGCGGCTTTTGGATCTGTGCCAAAACAATGAGTTTTCCCAAGAGGCTATTTGGCCACTCCATCTTTGGGCTGTAAAGTTTGCCTGTTAATATAAACTAGACTAAAAATGTTATAGTCAAAACGTCCCTGAGAATTTGGAACCAGTTTAGGCGCTGTTTCGGTCACCAAACATATTCTACGTCAGGTCCAGTTGCCGCAAATCATGTCTTTCCCCTGTCTCTGGTGAAATCATTTAAAGACCTACTGTATACATTAACAATACCTTTGTGTCTTTTCAACAGTTACCTGAAAGGTTTGCTCTACCCAATCAACACTTTCCTACAGATTTGTAATTTTAACAGTAGGACATTCCCTCAGTTTCCTAATCTACCTGGTGATATACTATTGGACACAATTCTCAAACCAGTACCTGCTTTGAAAAGATTGATGTCACATACAGTACTGCGCAAAAATCTTGAGCCACCCCTCATTTCTTTATATTTTGCTTCCAAGGAGCCAGACTTTCTTCTAATTTTTTAAAGCGGTCTTGAGCAATAGTTCTCCAGGCTTCATGAAGGTCTTTCGAAGTTTTTCTTTGGACATTGGCTGCTTTTTCATTCATTTTCAGTCCAGTCCTTGTCCCTGACCAATTTCAGGAGAATGTTTGCTTATTTGTCAAGCCACTTAACACTGACCTATGAATCATTCAAGCATTAATAGGCACCTAACTCAAGAGGTGAACCAGTGTTGTGTCTACACATAAGAGACAACTTAGGAAAGAAGTCATTTTAAATTGTATCTTTAGGCATTTTGTTAGCAATACATCATTTGTTCCTATTTCTTTCATTGAATCTACAAAAAGTGCCAAAGATAACACAGTTTTGACAGGCATAAAATAGTATTTTTGCACCAACAAGGTGATTCCCAAAGAGCTATTAGCCAAAAACACTGCATAACTTGGCATATCTTGGCATGGTGTGCAGTGTGTCCTTAAAAAGATTTGAGGAAACTGGGCAAGTGGAGGACAGAAAAAGAAATGGAAGGCCTAAAAAACTATCTACAGCAGATGAACAGTATCTGAAAGTCATGTCCTTAAGAAATAGGAAAAAATCTAGCAAAGGCCTGACACAGGACCCGAGAGATCCATCTGGCCCTTCAGTTGATCCAGCTACTGTTTGCTGAAGCCTCATCAGAAATGGTCTCAGAAGCCATTCTTAAGGAAGGGAAACAGGAATATAAGACTGAGGTATGCCAAATTACACAAAAACCGAACTCAAAATCAGTGGCAACAGGTCTTATGGAGTGATGAGTCAAAAATGGAAATTTTTGGTTCAAATCATTATCAATATGTATGGTAGAGATTCTGTCATGGTTTAGGGCTGCATTTCAGCCAATGGTGTTGGGGATCTTGTTAAAATCAATAGAATTATGAATGCAGAAAAGCACAGATTTTGATCCACCATGCAATACCATCTGGAAAGCACTGGATTGGCAATGGCTTCATTTTTTAGCATGACAATGATCCCAAACACAGTGGCAATGCATTAAAAACATGCCTGGATAGAAAAAAAAACACACAATGGAACACTATCAGTCATGGACTGCCTTCCCAGATCCCAGACCTCAACATTATTGAAGCAGTGTGGGATCATCTTGACAGAGAATGGAACAAAAAGCAGCCAACATCCAAAGAAGAGCTTTGGAATGTCCTTAAAGAAACCTGGAGAACTATTTCTGAAAACTACTTATCAAAATTACAAGAACGTTTGCCTAAGAGAATTCAGTCTGTGTTGAAGAATAAAGTTGACCATACCAAATACTGACTTTCAAGCTCATTAGAATTGTACTGTTGTAAAACTCTGTTTTTGCCTTATATACTGTATTTCCATGTATGTTTGCACATGTTTCAATAAATCACAGCACCTATTTCCCATTTTCCTAGCAAAATATAAAGAAATGAGGGGTGTTTCATGAATTTTCCACAGTACTGTATGTAAACTCAAATTCACTCCCTACACTTAGACTCAATCAATTTGGGAGGTGGTTCTGAGAAAAGACATTTCTGAGGAACTCTGGGAGGCTGCCCTTGATAGTGCACATAAGTCATCTGTCTGTGCAAATCATGGACTGATACAGTGCAGAACTGTACACCACCCCTACCTCACAAAGGTTTAGCTCTCAAAAATCTATAAATATTTTGACCCAACATGTGACAGATGTCACCATGCCATGTAAACATGCTTTGTCCTTATCACACTTTACAACCCTACTGGGAGGAAATTTATCAATCATTATCAAAGGTTTCAGCAAAATTGATTGAACCTAATGCTATAACTGCATTATTTGGCATAATTCCATCTACAGTGTCTCTTTCATCCCTAGGGGTGGCTTTTGTAGCCTTTGTCATCCCTCTTGCCAGATGGTTGACATTGTTCAAGTGGTTGGTTTTGTTCTGTTCTGCACTGCCCAAACCTTTGTGTGTGTGTGTGTGTGTGTGTGTGTGTGTGTGTGTATAAAAGCTAGGCAGAAATCTGTTGAATAATTGGTGACTGCTGAGAGCTGAAGGAAGCTGGAGACAGAGTGATAAGACATGTAATATTCTATGTGGTTTTTCAGCCCAACTGCCAAACTCACACAACCACAGAGGCATAGTGTGTGACTGTCGGCTGATCCTTGATCACATGAGAAATATTTACCTTCCTAAACTTTGCAACTTTCAATCCACGTTATCTTCCCCCAGTATTCTGCACATAACTGTGGCTAAAAGGAGGGAGGCATGATAAGATAGGTGAGCCCAACTGCTAACAGGAAGTTCAAGAATTGACCAGAAAGACTGGTACAATGCAGTGTGGAAGAGACAAGGGTCTTGTGGTTCATTTGTGTTATTGAGGGGTTACCATGACAATCCATAACATTGATTTGTGAATCCAGTTCTTAACATTCTCAACAGGAAGCAGAATGGGTGGCTGATAGAGAGATGCAGAGGTCAAGATACAGTACTGCAGTCTTTCCTGCTGAATCACAGTGGGCTGATGATGACTGGCAGTTACAGCACGCAGTGTAGTCTGTCTTAAAGCCACACTTATTAGATTTCTGATTTATTTATTTATATATCTCGCAACAAGGGAACAAGGCTCAGTTTCTCACAGGACACACTTGAGTCACACTTCAGTTTGAATTCATATGCATATACAAACTGTGAACCTAAAACTTCCCATTTACAAATCAGAATGAATCATGACCATATGACTTCAGACAAGTCAGCTGATACATGCGTTTATGAGATTTTAATACAGATTGATTAAGAGATTCATTTTAAAACAAGCCATGAAATAATGAAATCATGAACATTTCTGCAAAACAGCACAATTTTAGGGGATTTTGCAACTTGGCAAAGGGTTGGCATGATAGCAATGATATAGCTATTTTGCCATGATTTTAATTAAACATTCTGCTTTTCCGCAGGCTGCATTTCATTATTATTATCTGGTTCATTTAAACCCGACCCTGTTGTGTCTTTAGTGTGTTTTAAGTGACAGGGCTCAGTTTGCCCCTTTGTTGTCATCTCCCCATGTCTAGTTTAATTAAAGTGTGATGACAAGACAGGGGTTGTGAGTAGCTTAAAACTTATCAGCACACAAACAGACAGACTTTATTTACCTCTCATCACTCTTTCGGCTTCCTGTTTCCCCCATTTGTGTTCCTGCCATCCCCCAGTTCCATCTTTCAGATTGTCTGTCAGTTCTTCACTCAGACATGAGCTGCATGGTTATATTTTATAACTATAATAATTACTGGTATCATGTGTACTCATCTTATGCTTAGAACTCTCATGTATTTAAGTACTGTATATGTGATCTTTTAAATTCAGTAAGCCTAGTCTGTTAAGGAGGACTGGGGCTAAAGGAGGTCAGTGTGAGTCAAGGTGAGGGCAGTCCACCTGCAATACAGCTGCAGTAGGAGGAGAGCTATTAAACTGCTGCAACTAAGTGGACAGATAGTGGCACTTCATATGCTGCTTACAGCAACGAGGCACTTTTGACCAACAGCTGCCCCAACCTGAAACACAAGGCAGAAGGCCCGTTCCCAAGTGATTCAACAGTGACGCAGACAGGCCTTCCCCCTGACCCTCAAGGAGCATCAGCTGTATCCACTGTCTCACAGTAAAGCTGAAAAATATCTGCTGTTAGTACAACCCATGTGTTCATTCCAGTTAACGGGTTTTGGTATGAGTCAAGATAAGATAAACTGCATAGATAAGTGAAAGAAAGCAGCCTGTCAGATTGTTTTAATGTCATCAAGAAGTAGATTGCTGTGGGTTCAAAGTTTTTATTTTAGGCAATTTAGGAGCCCTTTTGGTAGAACAAAAACTTTCTTAGCTGGCATATGGATGGAGTTACTGAAACTCAATTATGTCTAGTTTCTAGATTCATGTCCTTGGGCTTATGTCCTATCTATGGTTTTGGTATGTGCTAACGTGAAGCTGTGTCAAGCCATCTTAGTGACAGAGACTAAATGTTAGGAGCTGATTCCAAACGTAACATTATTCAGTATCTCAGTCTGAATGTTTGTTATGTGGCTCTTCCCAGAGTGCCTGGCTTCAACCCCGGTTTCACAAACGGAGTAAACTTAACACTCCCATGTCCTCTCAGCCCACTGATTGTCAGTCTTTTACAAACATTGACATATAAGGGGTGGGAATGAGGAGTGCCTGGACAGCTACACTACAGAGACCTCTCTTCTGCATGTCACTGTAAACCATTACCATTGACCAATTCACAGCTCATATGATCAGAGTTCAGGCCTGACAACCAGAGCTACTCTGGGTTAAATACACAGCAGTGACAAATAGCAGAACAATCATATCATGCAAGGAGGTACTTCATGCAACTCAGGCTAAAAATGTCACAAACTCTGATTATCAAGGAGCCTCAAAGCTTTTACTAAGTGCAGCACTTGATGCCTTTGATCTGATCTTGTAACTGTCCCTTTCATTTATGTTTGGACATGAGCACTGGCCTCTATGTTCATGTAAGTGTGAGAAACACATGCAGCAGAATCCAGGAAGTGTAAGCTAAGTGGTGAAGAATAGAAAATGGATGATGACAGGGGTTATCTGAGGTTAGATACATCCTAATCTTTTCTACCAGCCTGCTTATGTGAGGAAAGCTTGACAATGTCCCGTCCAGCGAAGACGATGTACAAAATGTACAAAATTGTTGTTTGGAAATTAACATCTATGGCTAAAAGGAAGAATCAATCAGAAAATTGTTTCTGCTAAATGATCACAGCATATATTGGTTATACTCTCTAGAATTCTGCTGAACAAGATCCAGAGGGAGGAAGAGATAAGGCTGTCAATTCATACTATATAACATTTTCATTTTTTCACTCCTTGAACATATTTCTTTGGATTCCACTCATTGCAACACCCATATTTATAGGACTGACCTAAGTGTATACTTTTAACAACAGGGGCTGTAGTCCTTGTTCAGGGTGGAACACCATCGCACTGCCACTGGAAATGAGTCATGTCAAACAGAGGAGAGCCCAAGATGCTATCTCTCACTTGTGGTGTGCTGGGCATGCCCATCCACACTTTCACACACATTGTGAGTCATGATGCTCATTACATGACTACCAGAGGGAGAAGACCCACACCACATCACATTACAACTGAGTTTGTCACTCTGACTCCCCAGGCAACAAAAAGCTAAGTTTACAGGGAAACATCCCTTACTATATTGTACCACAAATACAGAAGCTATTACATACAGTACATGGCCAGATAAAGGTTTTTTCTTTTTTTTTTTTTTTTTTTTTAATAAAAAAATTATTTTTA
>VUQI01055566.1:50997-62434 GCA_015106735.1 Paratilapia polleni | reverse complement strand
TAGCACGATGCTCTTCATTGGGTTCAGTTAGAAGAGACTGCCTCTAATGACAACTGCCCTCTTTACCATTTTATATAAAGTTGCCACCTTCAATTGTCTGTGCTATGTTTACACCAGAACCAAATGCTCTTGATATTACCAAAGCTACTTTAAATTGAATTTAATCATTAAAGGATGTTTCTTGCCACCTTAATGGAGCTTATTGTGTCTTTCAGTTGCAGTACACATGTATATTATATCTAATCAGTTTGAATAGTTTCAGTCATAGAAGGCTCAACTAGCACCCACTGAGACAACAGTCAGTCTTCAACCAGCACCTCCGCACTGAGGTGATGATAGGTCTAAATCTCCAGCAATGAAAGAGTACTCTCAGAAGGATTCTTGTTGCAGTCTCAAGAGGTCACAGTCTCCTACTACTTCCCCCTCTGACATACTAGCACCGGGTTAAATGGGGACACTGCATTCTGGTCTGTCAGTCCGTGGGTGTGTGTTGTTGTTTACAGACTGAGAAAGTCTCTCTGTGTGCAGCTGTGCATACCACATTACACCAGTCCAATTTATTAGGTCACCATGGTGCATCCATGTATATTTCCATTTCTTCAGATCAATATACATACGTTTAGGGTCAACATTTTTTCATGTCCTATGCAATACCGCCATCCAGTGGATGCACACAGTAGCAATGGCAACATATATGTATTATTCTAGATTAGCAAACACTGCCTCTGTGTGGTACAATTAGAGCACTACAGTTAATTTCACCTACCATTGTACTGAGAAGGTAGACAGATTGAAATTGCCACTCTTGGATGTAGCAAACCATATTTTTTTCTTACTGAAGTGTGTTAAACCTTATTAACCTATTAACTTATTATTAGATATGATGACTAAGGTTTGTCAAGAACTCCGTTTGTTTGTGAGATTGCATTGCTGCCGGTATGCATGAGATAGTGGGGGGTGATTTTGCCTATTTTTCTACTCTCTGTTACCCTTTAGTGAGTCCAATAAGTACTCCTCCCCCAGAGCCATTGCGGAAGCTTTTATGGCATAACACGTCATTAGAAGCAAAGGCAGAAGACAATTGATTCTTCTGTGTTTGATGAAGTATTTGAAACTTTAAGATAAAGCCAGATAAAGAAAAAAGTTAAGTAAAGAGTGCAACTGCAATTCCTAAGATGGACTTACTTGTTTGTTCTGATTTGCTTTATTTTTGTCCTATGTCTGTTACTGTTACATTGGTTTTTATAATTTTTGTCACCTTGCAATGGTGTGCTTTCTTGGCCAGGACTTCCTTGAAAAAGAGATTTTAACCTTAAGGGACATAGTTAAACAAAAGGTTCAATGTGTCACAAAATAAAATTAGCAAGAAGATTGTGCTTTAACAGATTTTATTTTCAGTGACAGGATTTCCAATTAGAACTGAAAGTTTTTGTAAAAACAGCAAGGGACAGCAAGTCAAATTAGCAGACAAAGAAGAAATTAAAGATGGGCAGCAAATATAGGGCAAGATGCCACCTTTTAGGTCGCCAAGAGCTTAAAGTTACTTGCTGTAATTATCCTCTGCCAATCTTAATTCAGACCTTCACCACCAGGGAGCACCATTTTATCAGTGGGCGTGTTAAAATGTTTTTGGCTATGTGCTGCTGTTCTTTTAAAGTCTGATATTTCTTTTTAGTGTTATATCCATTTTAGATTTTTTTTTTTTTTCAGTTTGAGCATGTCTTTAAAGACCTGCCTGGTTAAATGAAGGTTATACTGACTGGTTGCACCATTTTTTGGTACAAACTGGTATTACACAGGGGGATAGCCCAGCCTTGGTTCAACTTCATTTGATATCCCTGCAGCACAGTGCATGCATATTTTGGTCATAAAGTCATGGGGTGTTTCTTCACATTCTTGTGATGGCTCTAGTTAAGTTTGAAAGGTTTGAAACTGTTTTTAAACACAAGAATTTACAATAAGTAGCTTTAAAGGCTGTTTGGCAGATGCTGTATTACATGTTTTGTGAGTCTAGATGGAGTCACACCATTAATTCAGAAGATATTTCCTATTTCTGGAATGTTGGACACAAAATTACCCACAGGTGCTCACTTACGTTTAAGATTTAAAACGATTCACATCATTTCTATAGCCATCAAACATTTCCCCTCATGAACGCATCTTAGTGAATATGTTTATTCATTCATTTATTCAGGGGTTTTGCATTAATTTGTTACCCTGTCTGGATCCGACTATTTAATGAAATGTCAGGTTTAGTTTATGTTGTGGCAATCCCCATCTATTTTAAAATAGGAATATTCCTAAATTGCCCCGATGCCCAGTATTACTGGGATAAATGTAGAAAAACATGAGGAAAAAACTAGTGCAATACATTAGATTTGTCTTTTGTTTTGTACTGACTAGTTTCAGCCCATACATTTTTATCTCTGTCTCTATAATCTAAATATCCCCTTTCTTTAAAATCTAAACATGTTTAGACTTAGTGAAACTCTGCCTGCGTACTCATATATGCACACAAACGTGTGTGAAAGGACAAAGCAGACAAACACCAGATAAATTTGTCAGGTTGATGCTGAACCAACACTAGTCTGAAAAGAATTGTGGACTACTTGCCAAATTAACTGATGATGACTAGTCAAAGCTTGTCATTTGATTTTCCAGATAGTTATTGTAGTATAGTTTAACAAACATCATAAACTCTTGCCTCCAAACTGTTCATTGGTGCATGTGTAGAAACAGGAAAAAAATTAAAATGGAATAAAAAGCCTTAAAAAGAGCACAAAGTCATTGTTTTGCGCCTATCAAATGTTAACTGATATGCATTATTACCTCAGTGCTTTATAGGTGCCTGGGGATTCCACGCATCATTGTTTTCCCGTCACAGGGTCAAGGACTAGGCTTTTATAATAATCACTTTTCCCATTAATGCCTTAAAAATTTTCCCCATCTTTTCCTATCACACCCAATGTCACTATCACATCCTGCACTCAGGGCTCCAGCCCCCCCCCCCCTTTTGACTTTGAGTCGACTGGGAGATAATATTTTCTAATTTCTGAAACACAATGAAGGGGATGCAAACAGAAGGCCTACCTTAATCTATCACAGCTTCTTCAAGGGTGCAGGGGTGCACAGTGACAGGCACAAAATCGCAGAGCCGGTGGGGAGGAGGGCAACAGACGCAATTAAGGCTCATGAAATGCAAATGGTGCTTTATGTAAGGGGATGGGGAGAAGAGATGGGTCTCTCCTAGCTTTGCTGCCATCTGCTTGCTATCACCACCAGTGGAAGAACCTCTGGGTCTTGGTAATTTGTAGCTTTAATAATATGTCCCTCAGCTGGAGAAGAAAGAAGCAGATGAGGCTGAAGTGGTTGAAGGCATGCAGCTGGCTAAGATTAGATTTGCATTAGCTGGTCAGATCACACAGAGATCTCACCTCTTACACTTTATAACACACATAAATATGCAAGCATGTGCCGGCATACACACATATATTCAGGGCCACTCTTGCTTAAACTCCTACACAATACTAGCCTATACTCCAACCCTGACCCTAATCCAAGGTGTACTTCTAGTCCAGTGGTTCCATAAATCCCTGAGGATGTCTGGAGGTTATTTAGGAACATGATCCCTGGCCTCCGGAGGCTACATCATAACCCCAAAAGCAGATTCAGGCCCCAGCTCTCCCTGGAGCGCTGTTTGAAGGGGTCAAAGTGGACACAATGTCTTTTTTTTCCCCTTTTCCCCCCCTACGAGACAGCCATTCATTTGTCATGTGAATACACAGAACCGTATTGAGCCTACAGACCTAACACTTTCTAATACCGACCACACCAACCCATTGCCAAGTGTCAAGACTGGGTCAAGGTCATCGCTACACATAGGTGACCCCCGATCCTGTGGGTGTCCATCATGGTCAGGAAAGAAAGCAAAGATTGGCAGCTAATGTAGTCAAAGACTAAATCAACCTCAGCTTCTGCCATACATCAAAATCATTTACGCCAACATGCACTCACACTGAGGGCCTAATCATTTTATCAACAATAAAAGAGCAGAGAGGATGAAGTGATGTGCTGTCTGAGGCGCAATCAGATGCACAGAAGCTTTGTGGTGGATTTAGAGCACGAAGCAATGTGGAATTGTGTCTCTCAGTGCGTAATAATGGTTAAACAATGACTTTAACGTCAGTGAACGTACCTTTAGCAGCTGGGAGATATCACCGAACAGAAGATCGAAAACAAAAGGATTCAGTTTCTGCCTTGTGATACTAAAGTGGTGCCTGTAACACTTATAATGAAAGGAAAGTCGATCCGCACACGAATTTGAATGAGGATGATTTCTTAAAAGATGGCTTCTTACGGCAGAATGTCTGCAGCATGGCTCATGTGCGTCATAACATAAATTAAAGAGAGTCATGCAGCAGCAAAATGATGGACACATGCCACCCAGGATAGTGAAAGCATGTGCCCGCATTGGATTTTCATATCAGTACACCCAGCTTTGAAAGGGGCATGAGAGGAATCTCTCAGCTCTAAATGGAGCAAATAACACCAGCAGTGTCATTGTAATTATAGCATTTAATACAGACGCTTGACACATACACAAGTCACACAGGAAAAAGCTGCAAAATTTCAAGCATGAGAGGACAAAAACTTTAGCTAGAAATTTTCAGAGTGAACAAGGCTGCTTTTAATCTCAGCAGACAGACAGACACACAGATGGCTCTCATGAGGTCCACTGAAGCCTCATAGTTTCATACTGGTCAGATGGACGGCAGTAAAAGCTCTATGAATGGTGTCAATGAAGACTCATAAATTCCCCAAGATCTAACTGGGCCTCCTATGGGAATGGGATAGTCAGCAGGACGTTATTTGTAGCCGTCTGCTTTTTAAACAGGCAGATTTGAGAACCCCGTTCATGTAGATAACTTTTTTGTGCTATCTACACAACATTGGAATTAACATCAGAGTGCAGCATGTGCTCAGTCAGTGAGGGCAACAGTCTCTAAATCAGCCAGATGGAAGAATTCGAAGATGAAACTCGTCTCGGTGTGTATTTTTGGGCACAATACCACCGTTTTGCTCAAAACTGCAAAGCTGAGCAAAACAGTTTGTGCCTTCAAATCCAGCACTAGAGCTGATGTAATGTCTCATCAAGCAACTAAGGTCCACTGCAGCCGTTATAGACTGTCTCTGCCTTTCTACACTAACATTTCTCTTTCTATTACTAAGATAACTGAATAATATAATCTTGAACATTTAGGTGATACATCTGTTTCAATGCCAAGCATGAGCTTTGCTGCCACTACAGTGTATATGACAGCACCAAATGCCCTTTTGTGATGGCAAAACCATATCAGCATCTCAAACAAAACATGTCCTAGAACTCTTAAAGGGCAAGATTAGATGAATACGGAAAAGATTTATTTATAGCTCTGAAAGACATACATACAACTCCTAATTATGATATCAATCTCCTCCTTGGAAAAAAAAAAGACTCTGAAAACACAAAAAAATCTTTCTATCCACTGGAATGGAATAGATTAATAAAGCTAATTAGTCAGTGACTTTCCAATTTTGTATATCCCAAAATCATGATTCATGTACATGGAATACAGACAGGGTGATTAGTAGAACAAAGACGAATGCTGTAATCTTCTCTCAATGGAGTGTCTGCCGTGGCCCATGCGGAGATAGCAAGCCTAGACTGATAGCGAGGGGACCATCAAGCTGGTATGTGCCCATGTAGCTGGGAAGCTGTGGAATCCCAGGACAAAGGAGCAGAGCTAAAGGAAGATAAGACAGGACACAGTGGCATCCATGGGAAATGCCATACTCCATTATGCATGAATGGAAAAAGAACAAAGAGAAACCATCCAGTATGCTATATGTACATAGTACACAAAATCCTTGACATAAAAGATACAATAAAATATGGCTACCACTCACACAACCCCCACTTATTTATATTATATTCCCACTTATCAAGAAAATGTTGTTTCTTGCTACACAAAAACACTATTCACCACAGTTTAAATGAGCAATAGGAAATTGTTTTGCATTAACTTATCATTATGAAATAAATGTTGATTGCAGAAAATACTGGCTATAGACTAATGACACCATCAATGTTTAGACTGTTTCCATATGAGCCTCACTTTTATTATACAATCCTGTCTGCCACTGGATATGAAATCTCAAGGAAAAATAAAGGCTTGATTGTAAAACCAAAACAGAAAGTGGACAGTGCTTTTATTTTTTGGCATCTTCTAAAGTCTTACAACAGATATTGGTACAAAGAATGGTGATGCACTTCAGTGAGATACAGTAAATGTCTGCCTATATATATTTGTGTTTATGTGCATCATCTGTGTGTGCAAGGTCTGAATGGAGTATTGGTTTGTGTAACCCTCTGTTGGCCTGACCCTGAGAGCCTGCAGAAAAACCTGTCACCCTCCATCTCTAGAAACACTGTTGCACTTGCAGTTAAGTGCTGTAAATTACAAATACTTGCACACATACAAAAATATAAGTATGTCTGGATAATGTTCCCACTGACACCACTCGCAGAGGACAATTTTGCACAATTTTGAGGACATGCCTCTCAAATCACACACACAAACCACACAGACCCTTTACGCTTTCTTGCTTTCTCCTTCTATTTCTCCCCCTAACAATCAAAGGCCATATGGCAAACATATTCCTATGGTTCATTGGCTTTTATGGCTGTTGTTTAAAGAATGGGCCGTGGCTTGGTTTAGGGGTGTTCCAGGGGCGAGCTTGAAGGGCAACATAATATAGTCTGCCCTCAGTCCATTAGACAGCCTTTATTTCTATTAGTCCACTCACTTGGCACTCTGGGGCCATTGAAACAGCCCTGGTTAATTATGAAAGAAAACATAAGCAGATGAGGTGAGCAAAGTAGATGGTACACTGCTGCTAATTTCTTCTGCACCTCTGCACTCTCTCCCTGGGCATCATTCCATTTATTTATCATTTGGTCACTTCACTGAAGCTAATTGTGCTTCACTAGGAGATTCAGCAGTCTTCAAATAGCCAAACAAAAAGTGATTAGATTCTGCTTGAAGTGTCTCAATCATATATGAAAGTGACTTTGGGCTTATGTTAAGTAAGATTCAACAAAGATAATCTGGATTACTTCTAAAGTTAATGGTCCACGATATTTGTGACAAAGACAGCAATGCTTAAATACACTGAAAGGGTAACACCAGGATATTTGCAGGAATGTTTACCTTACTGATGGGAAGCAATAACTCAGTAACATTTGGAAACCATAACTTGCCACTTAAAGCTTTCCACTGATCCAGAACAGAACCTCTGGTGACAAGCCTAACGTGTCAGCTTTTTCAAAAACGAGCTGCCACAACATTAGAACTAAACACAATAAAAAGGAAGTCAGTCGGAGGCATTTCATGCTTATTCGGCTCATTCTGCAAGGTTCATTCTCTCCTTTCTCTCCATAGTGGCTGTTTTACAGCATGCTGTAAGTCACTTGGACAGCATCCTGCACCCCACCGCTGACCTGCATCTGGACAGCATCTGGGGTCACCAGAGTCACCCTGACAAGTTCTAAACCATCTGAAAACTTCCTCCTTCATTTTGAGGAGTCAGTGTGAGGAGGGGTGATGTAGGGGATTGCTATGATGGAGGAATAAAACACAGTGGCAATTTGAGAAGCTGAGCTAGCCTGAAAAAAAAAAAAGCCACAAAGTGCTTAGCTGACAAAACCGAGAAGTGATTTTAACTGGTGATGACCATGATACACTGCAGTTCAGCTGTACGAAAGATTAAATACTCAGTCACAAACCACTTGTCACTAAGCACTTTAAAAAGAGAAAATCTATTAAGAAATTCTATGGTCTATTTGATACTTCTGGAAGATGGAAATGATTAGATGTCATTAGTTACTATTCTCTAGGGGCTATAATTCCTCAAACATCCTCCTGTTCCTTTTGAAATTCAAATATTTAGTCTGTCTCTCAGCTCACTTGGTCCAGTTGAAAGGGTTTTCCTGTATTCAGATATGCAAACAGCTTCTGCTAAAGGGTCAAGAGTCAAGACAAACATTCCACAGCAAATAGAAAACAAGTATCCTTGAAAGAACATGATATTCACTTTGCTAGAGAGTGGAGTGCATGATGTAAAAGAAAAAAGGGGATAACAGTGCACAGACTAAAGACAGAAAGACATACTAAAGAGGGAGCTCAATATCCCAGACTACTTGAAATATCTGAGTTCCCTGCGTATCCCTGGGGTTGACTCAGTACTTAGGATCTTGCGGCAGGAAGTAAACAGGCCCCTATGAAAACACAGTGAAATGTTTTAGTCTCAGAGGAAGAGTTGGGAGATAAAGTCAAGAAGAATGATGGATGTTAATCAAGCGATGAGGAAATTCTGGCAGTGTAATATAAGGGAGGATGGGAAACTGAAGGACAGAGGGTGGGATGAGAGGACGTGAGAGATGAAGGAAGGATAATTGATAACAGATTATAGGGTTGTTAGTCTCAGGTGCAAGCTGCAGGACACACAAGGATGTTGTATCCAGAGCTAATTGCACCATGGGAGGTGCAGTCTCTAAGGGCTATTGTTAAGTAGCTACTACATCTCCCAGGCTAGTCATTAAGTCATCATTTGCATCAGGACGGATTAAAAATGGCACCAGATAGTAAATATTTTGTCACTGGTCAAAGTCAGTGAGCAAATTACATGTAGAAAAGCAGTGTATTTGAAATACTTTGAGCTTTTATAAGCCTGGATTTAACTTTCACTTAAACCACACAATGAAACGTGTCTTTAATGGGCATGCACTCTTACACAGATGGTGTCCATGACACCACTCTACTGCAGGCCACATAGGTCTCACAGCCATTGGCAAATCACTATTTGGAAGAAGAAAAGTAGAATCGATATGGTAAGGTCTTTCCTCTCAGGAAAACAGAGGGAGACAGTGTATTCAAGTGGTACCATACCATGTATTACCATGTAATAGCTTACACTGCCTCTGGCACCACATATGTTCCAACCTCCCTGGATTACAATTTATCTTTCTTCCTTGTAGCGGTTGTTTTGTATTTTTTTTATAACATAATCAAAATAATGCTCCAGCTTTAATATTTAATATGAAGAACAAGGGAATAAGTTAGGGATTATTTGTTGCCAGCATCTGTCATTGATAAGTCCTCTAAACAATCACAGAGAATCATTACTAACAGAATCAGGTACTGCTGATGATGCTCATGTTCTGGAATCAATGAGAGCTCAATTCACTACTGAGCTAATGGCAAATGCAAAGAGACCCTGGGAACTGCTTCTCATTAACAGAAACTAGCTTTTAATGATGTCCTCTTTCATTAAGACCGATGATAAGAATTGATCCTTCTTCTGCCGCCTTGTCCAACTGTTTGACCTTTGAACCCTAAGTTACAGTGGATAAACTGCAAGCCTTCCAGAGCAATTTTATTTCAGGTCAGCTGCTCTGCATCTGTCACTGCAGCCCACACATGCAGCAGGAGGAGGAGAAGGTGGTGGAGGTGGTACATGAGAGGAAAGAAATGGGTGAAAGGATAATAATGATGGAATAATGATAAGCTCGGAGATGCAGAGGATGATAGGTAAAGTAATTGTGATGACGCTGCTGAAGTTGCACTCTTCATCCTCTCTTAACCCTGGAGCACTGCCTCCCAGATGATCCCACAGGCGCCGTCTATGCCTTCCTAGATGCTGTTGTATCCTCTCTAGTGACCCACTATAGCCTGCAGGTAGTACTGACAAATGACTGACAGAGCAGGCACCTTGGTGTCTGTGTTCAGGGACTCTGTCAATTTACCCAGTGGTCATTATACAGGACCAGGGAACTGCAGGGGACACCCCAGATGACTTCGTCTCTGTGCCCTCAGTTCACCTCTTTATATGCTAATGACTCTATGAAGCTATCCAATGTGCTAATTTGTAACAGCTTGGCCAATCAGCGGGGAACTCTTTGGTTGTCATGGTACCACTCAGCAGGAGTTCTCTGGTACCAGGGTGAGTTGTAAAGGTGGCAGGTGGACAGCAGGGCTATTTGGGTCCCGTCCTGTCACCTCACCTTCTTCATCTGGCTGTGGGCACCAGCTGTGCCTCATGACCCCAAGATAACCATCACAGAGAGGTCACTTTAACTAGTTTAGATTTCCAGGCTTCCCTTACACTGTAAAAAAAAAACAACACCAACAAACAAACATGGTGTTAAATAAGGACATTTGTAATGTAACGTAGAAATTAACTTTTATATTCTCTGTTTGCCACTTATTCCATCGCTGAATACAATATTTTATTGCATTACAACAAATATCCATTAAACTTTAACTTAAAAAGGAAATGCTACTGAGATTTACATATATATCCTGCAAGAAATCAAAACAATAGCCGAATGCAGGACAAGGACAGAACTAGGAAATAAAAAGACACCAACACCAACATAAGGACCAAAAATAGAATATATTCAATTCAATTCAATTCAATTTTATTTGTACAGCGCCAAATCACAACAACAGTCGCCTCAAGGCGCTTTATATTTTAGGGTAAAGACCCTAAAATATATAGTTGCTTTAAATGTGCCATTGAAATCTGTTAATTCAACAAATGTATACTATGATCCTTTAAGTTCAGGAGCTAAAAACTATCCTCCTTAAATATGCATAAAATATGGACTTTTAAGGGTAAAGCATATTTTTGTATGGATGTTAGGTACAATGTATGGCTGTGATTGTGAGATAATGGGGTCATTTGGGGATAAGAGCTTTAGCTGTTAATGAATAACAGGTCATGATTTGACATCTCAGCGATGGATAGAATAATCTTTTGAACAAAGTGCATTGATGTGGACAAAAGCGCACCCTTATCAAAATAAATGGTATTGTGGTTATGCAAACAGGCGGCATGTGTAAATAATGACGCATCAAGTAAACTTGTCTTTATAACTAATTTCGTTACTCATACCTGGTTTTTACTTCAACTTATTGTATATTTATTTTATGGTAAAAGAGCAAAAATGTGGTAATATCTGTCTGCTTCTATACAGAGATGTACACACTTGCTGTGTTGTAGTTAAGAGTAACCACAAGTCAAATTCAAATTACAGTTCATTTCTTTGGAGAAATCCAGTAAATCACTTGGGGACATTTGGATGCTAATGCAAGTAAGCAGAATGAAAGAGGTGATCCCCCACTTTGAAAGGCCACAAGTGCCCTAATCCACAACAATTACTTCAAAATGAACCAACTTTCCACTGGAGACAGTGACCCTACAATGAGACTAAGCTTCCTTTTAAAGTCCCATCAAATCAGTCATTCTGTCATTAATGAGCTGTTGTAAAAACACAATGTCTTTGCCAGTGGGAATGAGGAATGGGGGGGGGGGGGGGGAGGGAGGGGGGAAAAAA
>VUQI01055566.1:38085-50802 GCA_015106735.1 Paratilapia polleni | reverse complement strand
TCCATCTCTCCGACTTCACCGGAACTCTGGGGGATCCAGGACAGACAAGTTGCCGTGGTAACAGGCAGAGCAGGATTTTTTTTTTTTTTTTCCGGGGGGGGGGGGGGGGGGGGGGGGGGGGGGGGGGGGTATGTGGGATAGAAATCCCCATTGACAGGAAACTTTTACTGTAAAGAACTCTCTTCACAGCAGATTCTTCTGTCCTCCTCCTCCTCTTCAGGTCTATGCTTGCACTGCCATCTAAACCTGCATGGGCTCCAATTAGACCATGCAAAAAGGAAAATAATTGGGCTGTTTGCCTATTAAGCATGAAACACGGAACCTGCTGGCAAGTTTTGTGAATCTTCTGGGTTCTTTTCAGGGCAGATGGAATGGCAGTAGGAGCAGGAAGACAATGGCATTAAGTACATGCTCTGAGATAGGCCTACACACTTTGCTGAATAAACTGCCACAAAAACAAAACAAAAAAAGAGGACACTGGCAGACTGATTAGGCCCTAATGACTACTTCTTTAGCTAACACCATTTGCTATTTTTTCCCCAATATTTTCCTTGTTGTCTGTGCTTCCTGTGTGAACTGGAAAAATGCTTTCAAATGCATTAAATCAAACAATGTAAGCCACATTAACTAAGACCATTAAATACTTTGCTTAGCAGCTCACAACACACTTGTGTTTCTAAAAATACTGGCACTTCACCAGCAATTACTCTTTAAAGTGAGCATTACTTTCCATTAAAGCTAGAGTTACATAAATTAAAATGTATATACTTATAAAATAATGTCCATGGTTGAAAGGTGACAGATTGTTAGTGCTTGTCATCTTTACCTCAACCCACGGCCAGACTTACATTAAGGCACTTTGTTTGGATTCCTATGCTGGTTCAGTGGGTTTAGAGCCCCATCAATCTTTGTCTGTCAAAGCGCTGAAAACTTGGCATGGTCATAAAATAGCACAAACTATTTGCACTTATCAGAAATTAAAGGGCATAGCTCAAGACGTCATGGAATGTCAGCACGCTGTGGTTGATGGGGGCATTAAAAACCAAATGAGGATCATTAACTGGAAATAAAACTCCTGGGAGTAGGTACACGCCATACAAAGGGGCATTTCTTTAGGTCTGTTTGTATGACATGTTGCTTTTCGCTCCAGATGAGAACGGCTTAAAACTTATTTGGCTAAAGGGACTATGATGCTCCAGACAGAACACCCTCAAGTTTTTAGTTGCACCTTTACCTAAAATGTCTAACTAGTCAAACCACCCACTGTCACTCATGATGTATATTTGACAAATTGGGGCCCAATTAGAAGTAATGGGCCTTGTCGTGTAAAATTTATTGCCGTGGGGATTTGATTAAGCACAGCAAAGGCTGCATACTGATTGTTATTTCTAAAGGAAAGCAACAATGCCACTCTGTTTTAAACCATTAATGACTGGCTATGTAAAACCGTTGTGTATAATTATGTGGAATACGAAAAAGGAGACTTAGTGCTAATGATGCAAGATTTTTCTTATCTTGAAAACATTTTGACAAAATGGATGATTTTGATTTCGATTCTGATTGGAAAACTGCAATGGGTAAAGCCAGAGTACGCATGCTGAAATTTGTTAACCCCTTGTGTGAACCGTTCCGAATACAGACCGAGAAGTGTGGTCCACTGTCAGAGTTCAGCTGTGTTTGGTGTCCAGAGTGCACAGGTTAAAGATTGATGAATGCTTTAATCCCCGTCTCCTCCCACATGTGCACTCACTTTCTCTTCCTTTGTCCCTGAGTGCATTGAACAGACCTGGAGTGCCAGCACACCCCACTGCACATGAAAAACTGAGGTAAGCCCTGAACTTTGAGGTCCTTATTGTCCCGGTGCACTTTGTCACAAGGGAACAAAGAAAGCCCTATCTCAAGATATAAAACAAGCTCAGAAGAAGGGGCAAAAAAACCATTCATCCAATCATTAACCCTTCAGCCTGACTCTGGAAACCAGAGAATGGGGTAGTTCCACCGTAACACCCAGCCCCAAACACCTCACACACCACCTTCCCCAACACACCGACTACCCTCCAGCGGTACAGCCCCCTTTTGTCCTTGTGTGCCATGAGTGATGGATTCTGGCGGCTGGGAAGAAAATGAGGGCCACAGAGAGTTTCATAGGCTTGATTGGCAACTTTAGATATGCAAACTGTCAAGAGGGAAGGCAGAAATAACTAGGGTACACCTAAATAGGCTGGTCCCAAAAGGAGAGAGGGCAAGGGGCAGAGTGTTGACACATAATCATAATGATAAAGAAAGAAATCCCTGAAGAGAAACATTATGTCCAGCTTGGCTTTTTCTCTAGTGAGTAAACTTGATCTCTTGTGAATGCTGATGGAGAATCACGCAGTTATTTTGGGGGGTAGAGAAGGCTGACAGTGTTTTACGCAGGCTTCTTTTCAAGCACAGAGGCATTATAAATGCTAAATACCCAACCGGACCCAGCTGATCACCATAGCCTGCGGCAATCAATAAGTGAATGGAGACCAGGTGGCGATGGCGCCATTCAAAAAGAAAGTGGGAGGGCTCGAATTCTACTGCGTGGGGAACAAGTGAATACACAATGGAGGTTAAAACTGGGAAATCATAAAATTGATCAGACACTCTTGCACAGACCAGCGGTAAAGCTTTGATTACGCACAAGCCAAGATGGAGTCAGATCAATACATGTGTGTAGGATCTCAAAGCCCTGAGGGTGGACATAAGTATGGGGATCTAGAAGAAACACTGACTAATGTTATAGGTATTTCTTTAAGATTGTGGCATCTACCAACATCATGACACTTTCTTGGCTAATTTTGAACAGACCTTTTCACTGAATATATTGACTTGTCATAGCAAGAAAAACACAGGGTGAAATATCATTACCGGTGAGTTCCTGTAAACCATGACAGTGAGCCAACACCCAAATGGAATGCATTTGTTTTCAATTACACCTATACATTCCTTGCAATGCTATACCAAAACAGCCGCATTAGAGAGTGTTTTAAACGCTTTAAAAGGCCTATTACAATCACAAATCAAATGTTCATATTCAAAACTAGTCAAATTTTTAACAAATGTATGGCATTCAACTTTTGAGTTAAGACAATGTTGAAAGCATAAGCTAGTGTGTTTCATCACTGACCTAATGGCAAAATTCCTACCCCATGAAGCAGTGATTCTCTCTTATTGGCAAAGAATAATACCAACTTGCAGTCTCCCTATTAACAAGACTATTACAGCCAAGTTTAATTGAAGCCATTGGGTAAGTTAATTACTTATTAATTAACAGCTGATATAAATTGCTGTTGGTGATGTTTATCATTTCCAGCAACTGTAATCACCAACAAAAAATATGTGTATATCTGGAAATATTCAACAATCAAACAAATATATGGCCTAGTTAATTTAAAGTTTTGGTTCAGTTTTTTAAATTCTAAGCCAGCCTTCATATTATTATACATTAATTATGTTTCCAAACCCACCAAATCATGATGCACTTTTGTTTAATATGCTGTTGTTGCTTCAATATTTGCCATTTTAACAATGAGAAATAGTCCACCTGTTCTTTCAACAGTCAAATGCATTAATGACTCTGCTTGTTGCATCATGTGATCCCAGCTGCTTTGCCATGTCTAATGTGATCCAGGTATGGGTTTAGCCTTCACTTAACTCTAATCCTTGCACACTTGATACTCTCATATGCGCGACTGTAATGCAAACAACATGTAGAGTCTTTCAGAGCTGCTTAATGTGATTGCAAATGGAGAGGGAGGCAAACATTAAAAGATAAGCTTTGCCCAAAAACCGTTACACATTAATATGGATCAGGTGGAATCTCTTTTCTTCTCTCAGGACTGAATCCCTTGAAAAGAGGAAAGCAAGAGGATTTAACTTCCATGCTGATTCAGGAACAATAAGCAACAATAAACCCAAGTGTTTCTTATTTACTGTTCTGGTTTAATGTGTTTTTAAGTGTGCTAGTTGACTTAAAGGCAGTCCTGCCATATGCTGGGGAGCCTTTTTCTTGTTATTCAAATGATAAATCACCAATACAGAACAGCTGCTGTATGCTAGAACCACAACTACACTCATCTGGATTGACTTAAAAAAATATTGTCAGAATCGCACACACATGCAAGCAGGAAGACAGTGATTCTGTACAGGTGTCCATAAGCACAGGCATCATATAAAGCTCTTTGGGTTAAACATTTCCAAGCAATGAATCATTCTTCTTGTCATGAATCTATCTTTGAATGTTAATCCTGTAAATAAGTGCTAGCACATCAAGCTAAGCTTTACTCACAGTCATTTTTATGTGCTTAGCTATAACTGAGTGCATTGCCTTATTTCATTTGCATTTGCAGTATCACTCCATATTGACATTCCCATTGGATTACACGGTTTTTAATGAACTCAGTGTGAATAATCACAGTCGTTTTCATCCACTAAATGTTAATCATATATTCCTTCTCTGGCTTTAATTACTGTCATGCTGCAAGCTGTTCCATTCGTTAATGTAATTAATTAGTATTATATTTTGAACAACACCAGGATTTTCTCAGCTGAGGTTAGCACTGCTGCAGCAAAAAATAGGTGTTAACAGAGTGATTAAAGTGTTCATTATGAGCATATAACTCAGGAATCAATATTGTCCTGATTTTCCTAAGTGGTTTTGTTGATGCAGAAGGAAAAATCATAAGTTATATCCCACAGTGAGGTGTTCTAATTTGCAATTAATGGCCACTGTGGATTTAACTCTTGTGATGCTTGAAAACATCATCAGGTACCCTGTGAATGTTTAAATGTTTTATTTCCATTAAACATTTGTGAGCCATATACAACTGAGCTTCCAAAAAAGTTCGGATGCTGCAAAAAAATATAAATAAAAACAGAATGCAGTCTTTTGCAGATAACTTAAACTATATATTTAACTGAATGCAATAGAGAAAAAACACTGAAATTTGGGATTTTTTTGGTTTGTTTTTTAAATATATGCTAATTTTGAATTTCAAAAAGTTAGGATAGGGGAGGAAGACAAATAATTAGGTTCACTGGTAACCTAATTATGTAGAAAAAGAGCACCTCAGAGAGACGGAATCTTCAAGAACCAGCTAGGAAGTAGTTTGAGAGTTTATGAAAGACTGCATGCATGGGAAAATAGTAAAACAATCTATAAATAAAAGTTCTCAATGAAAAATTTGATCTTTTCATCATCTGCAATTCATAATATTATCAAAAGATTCAGAGAATCCAGAAAGTTCTCTGAAAGAAACGAGGTTAAGAACCGACACTGAATAGCTGAGCTCATCAGTCCCCTCAGGCAGCACTGGATTAAAAACAGAAACCATTCTGTAGTGGAAATCACTGCATGTGCTCAGGCACACTTCTGAAAACCATTATCACTAAGCACAATCTGTTGCTGAATCTACAAATGCAGGTTAAAACTTTATAAAGCAAAGGAAAAAAATGCCATGTCCTTTGGGTGAAAGAGAAAAGGGACCATCCAGGTTATTATAAGTGCACAGTTTTAAACTCAACATCCATGATGGTACAGGGGTGCACTACTGCATATACAGTAAGTAACTTGCACATCTGTAAAGGCCTTATTAATAATGAACAACAAGAATATTCATAAAACTATCCTCTTTTATATTATCAAACTATTACATTGTCAAACTGAGAAGTGTGTGTGTGTGTGTGTGTGTGTGTGTGTATGTGATTAAAAGTGTGCAACTTAAATTATTATGATGAGACATTCAGGACTGACATTATGACATCATCCTGAAGCTTTTAAAATAGATCTCGAGTTAGTACTGTTTGTGTTTTCAGAAGCTGTGGTCTCCATGAAGGGTTACAAGTTACATTTTTTCTGATGCTATGAGATTGCATAATTAATACAAAGAAAACTGAATGCAATAGTGAAATGTGTCTGTAAACCTTCTTAGACTGACTTTGCATAACCAAAGGGGAATGGAAAGTCATTTGCTTACATGAAATTTGCAGGATTTATCCTTTTATTAACCTGGTCCAAGGACCATTTTGCCTTAAACCTCAGAGCAGTGAGTGCTGATGAGCCTAAGCTCCCCCAGTGAGAGTGTAATTACAGGGTACCCATATTTTTAACCTCTTCGGTGTGAGTTATGGGGCAGAATTTACATAATCTATCATTTAGATACCTGGAGATGACTGTGCTTTGTTCTCATTTGATATCACAGTGTTTTTTTCACATCAGCACAGAAGAGAAGGCGAGCGCTGATTATAAGAGGCCTCGTGTACTTTGCCTTATTTCCTTAGTAAAGACTGTTCATGGAATTTCTGAATTTATCTCAGGCAAAATTCTGCATTCAATAATAATAATGCAAACATGCAGATATAAGGGTATATTACATTTGCAGAAGATCAAGACGTGCTTTTTTTGAGTTATCCTTTCCTCTAAAGATAAGTCCCTGTCTTCACCCACAAGCATTTGGAGGCTTTTTAAAGCCCTCAGTTTTATTTTCAAACACAGATTTAAAGACAGTGATCACAAAAGATGACACAAAGTGAAGACTAAACACAGGCAACTTGAAAGCTGAAAATTGTCATGGCTCCTCCTTTTTCAAACAACTGTGGTCTATTCTTCACTCAAAAGACTTCAAAAGACGTTTTGCAAAGAGAGTCTTCATTTCTGTGTAGTTGTGTTATGCTTGCCAGGGAATGATATTTATACTTTATTATTCTGGATACCGTTAATACATCTGAAAATAAAACCTGCATGAATATCAGTGCATAGAGGCTCTTGGTCTGTGACTTGTAACCCAAGTGGTTGTTCACCTCTGTAATCAGAGCAGACAGGGAGTCTATAATAAACACTGGCAGAGAATGATAAGGTTTGTCTCATTGTAAAACTGTTAACACTGCATTTTTACTGGACTGGCACATGGCAGGAAGGCAGCACTAAACATCCCCAAAGCTTTATGATGAGTTTGGGGAAAAGGAGAGTTGGGCATGTAGAAAAAGAGATAAAAGGACACAAAAAAGTCACGACTTGACCACATATCTCAGCTTCCTTATGCACTACATTTTCCCCAGCATAAGAACCTTATAGAAACTTTTGACAACAGTTTAAAGTTACTAAAGTTACTGAAAAGTTGATAAAAACATGTGTAATGTGCTTTATATGTTTATGGGGACAGGGAGAACATGCAAATTATTTTTTCCCCTCAGTTTTTGGTCATAACTATCTCAATTTCAAAGTGAATGCAAATGTTACAAATAGTGCTAATCCCTAATTATTTTTGGCACAGAAAATAAAGGGTGATTCTCACACATCTGTACTGATTTTAAATCAGTGATTAGAGCGTCTTAAAAAATAGAAAAGAAATAAATGTGTGAATGGAGCTGCATTTTACAGCCAGGTTTTACTCTTCTTGTCACTGACGATTCATCCATCCATCCGTGAGTCATGAGAGTCCTCTTCTCTATCTGTTGAATGTTTGCTTCATTTGCCTGCTCAGCCCTGCCTTGTTTGAGGGGATTTGAGGGGTGAGATTGCTAATCCCAACTTTGAACATGAATCAGCGTCCAGGGGGAAGGCCTCCTGGATTCTCAGCCTCTTTCTTATGATAATGGTCCAATCAGTATGGCCGGAATGATGAAAATGCCAGCCAGCTTATCTCAGTGGGACAGCCTGGCGGAGGTAACGGAGGCCTGTCAGAAAAACAACAAGAACCTGTTTTGAAATAAGGGGGCTGGAGCTCTTATTTCAGATAGCTAGTTATAACAGAGACAGTATATTTGGTGCACACATATGGGTTGAAGTAAACTGTATATAAACCATGCTTGGGTTTGACTGCATAATATGTTTGTATTTGCATTACCATTAATGCACATTAGGGGAACAAATGCAGAGTGTGTGTGCATGTTTTATGGTGCTTATGTCCTCTGCTCAGGACTATGTTGCATCTACTGGGCTCACATTTCTGAAATCATTAACTTCTGACCATTGCCTCTTCCTGTGCTCATCTGTTCTTGAGCCTAATTTCATGATAGGAATGAACTTTGTGTATGTTTGTCACCAGCCGTGCCAATCTTATGGGAATGACAACAGGTGCCTTTAGTCATCGTCAGCGAGCAGTGCAAGGGTTCAGTCACATTGTGGATATGTTCGTCTATGGGAGGTATTAAGGTATTTGGCATGGATGAAATGTGTTAACTACCAGTAAGGTGGAAGGTCTTGCCAGCTGGTGGGGAGTAGAAGATGGGACTGGATGGGAATTGGCTGTGTGTCCCTCCCCGTACATGAGAGCTTGAGTTACAGTGAAGGCATTATGCCAGATTATGGGGCTAAGCAGGGGGCACTGTCTGTCTCTCTGCTGGTACTTGGAGTGGACTCGGGCTGGACTGAACACACAGCTGTTCCTGTTCCCTCTGCACTAGACACTCAGGCGTCCAGTAAAACTGCATGTGGGGGTGGGTGTGTTTTTTTGTGTCTTTGTTAATATTTGTTATGTTGGAGTGCCTGTTCCTGTTTAGGTTGCCCATTTGCTCATGTCCAGTTATGAGTATCAGCACATAAGCAGGCAAATATGTGAGTACATATGAAAATGGCCCTCTCAGCACCTACTTTCCCATTGTGTGATGAGGGATAGCCTTCTGTGATGTGGTGACTGGAGCTGGTAACTTATCCAAAGTCTCCCCAGGGCTGCAGGGCTGTAATGAGAGGCTATTATCACTGCAGAATATACTGCACTGGAGATAAGAGAAGCCCTGCCTGTAGGCAGACAGCAGTGTTCACTGTCACTACCCAGGAATAGCCACATGATGCTTGTATCTCCAAATTAAATTCTCATCTGGTTCCTTCTCTCTCACTACCCATTACCTCAAATGTTCCTGGCCTGCCTTTACTTCTCTCTTTTTCCTGTTTATCTCTATTCCTGTAAAGTATTTTTTTGCGGCTCAAACGGCTCTTTCTTTCTCCGTAATGCCTCAGGAATGGTAGGGTCCAGGCGGGATTGTGCTTGTCAGTGGTGGTGGTGGGAGTGGATAACAAGCAGGCAGAGTGGCACAATGATTATGAGCCCATCTTCCTGAAATAAAGTTCACTCCATCAGAGGATAGGAATGGCATGTACAGTGTGCCAGCGGGGTTCCGAGCCATGAGCTCATTTTCTGTGTGACTTTGGAGTAGAGATGGACACCATATCCTAAGAAGAGTGTGCATGTCGTGTTTGTGACCTTTGGGCTTGCTCGAGTTACATTATGTGTGAAATTTCACTGTGACATCATGTACATAATCATTAGCACAAGGTTGCAACTGAATACAGATATGACACTGTTGTGAAAGCTAGCAGTGCACTGTAGACTTTATGGACACTTCTACCTGTAATAAACCCAAATTCATTTCCTGAAAGTCCCAAAAGTCTGGTCCGAAATCATGAAATGCAAAAGTAAAAGGTAGAAACAAAGATCTTTCATCAAATTTGTGTTAGCTTCCTGTTGATTTTTTAAAATTTTTTTTTATTTTCTCTGAATTATTTTCCAAAATTCAAATCTCCCTTTGTTTATAGGCAGCAACAGGAGAAGAACTGCCTCTATCAACTTCCATTTGCCCTGCTGGATACTATTTGCACATGAGGACTTCCACACTACCAACCTACAGCAGCAATAGTTATTTTTATTCAATAAAAAACCTTAGTAAGTGGATATGAAGGAGGGGAACTCTTTGCACAAGTGCAGTGAGCTCAAGTCCTTCATTTTCTGTGTGCTTATCAGCTCTGCACACAAAGCTGGGCCCCCAACGCTCTGAACTGGAGGACGGACATGTGCAGTTATAGAGAAATGAGCAAAGAAAGAGGAGGAAATGTGGATACACATGCATGCATACTATAAATAATACACACACATTCTGACAATGGGCTGGATTCACAGTTGGTTAGCTACTTAATACACCAAAGTTAAGTTTTTGCGGGAAAGTCACTTGAATTCAGATTTACACTGTGCAGGTGCTTAACTCTGGTTGGCACATTTGGATTATTTAAATTAGCTGCCTGTCCACATCTGTGAGGCTGCCAGAGTTTTCTTGAACTAAGCTCTCAGCTTTCCCGTCCTTCTAGTTTATCCCCTGTTAAATAAGCTTGTGTGGATGGATTCGAATGAATTACAAATAAAAGACTAAAAACAAGGCACAGTGTAGTGAAATTAAATGAATAAATTTACAAATAAATTGTAAAAAAATAAAAATAAAAATAAAAGTAGTAACACAGAAGGGAATAACATTTCCACTGAGAAAAGACAGAGGAAAATTGTCTCAAAAAGAAAGAAAAAGGGACAATATCTCTCCAGCACACTGAGGCTGAGATTCATTGTCATTCTACTCCATGTTGGTTAACATCTGGTTAATGAATCCTGGTTCACAGGGTTCATATGGTGATTCAGTCTGTTGGCCCTCATCTGGGCCAAACCTGGGGTGAACACGAACTGCTGTCTCACTGCTTCCTGATTAGACTTTATATAAATTAATACCAGCAGCTGACACATCATGAGAGCTGCATTAGTGAAGCAGAAAACACAGGTGCCCCTCTGGCAAGACATTTTACATTTTGTGTGTGTGTAATACTAAGGAAGAGGGGTCCACAATGCTAATCTGTCACACTCTGCCATGCCCGTCTACGTTCAACTAAATGTTCATCAATCACACGTCGGCTGAGAACACAGATATTCATGCACGCACGCACACACACACATATGCACACACTTTCACTACTGGTGGTACAGTGCCAGTTTGGCCAAAAAATGATTCAAGGCACCTGTTGTCACTTCCCTGGCATATATGGCACCTACCACACACGCTGCTGTCAAAAAAGCTACTGAGACCAAATGGACACCGACAGTCATTCAAAACACTGACCCCACATTCAGCTGGAGACACCTGGAGGTCTGCGCTCACCAAACCAGAAGAAGCAGCCTTTGAAACCTTTTAAGACCATCACCCTCGTCCAAATTCCAACCAAAACACACAAAAGTGACATTGTGATTTTCATTGTTTTAGCAATTCAGGAGCTCATCAATCATTGATTAGCTCGCATTTTTATTTGTCATGTCAAACAAACATTGGAATTTGCTCCGTTGCACTTCCAAGCTTCCCTTTCTTCCGCCCCCCATTAACGGTGGATTCTCCATGGTGCCACCCTGTTTTGCCACACCACAGATGCACAGTTTGGAAGAAAAGAAAACACCCTGGCTCTGAACTCTGCAAACAGGTGTAAAAACAAGCAAATGGCAAAGAGGCGGGACAAGGAAAAGAGGGCAAGGTAGGAAAGGAGGACCAAAGAAGGAGGAAGAGGTAAGGCATGCTATGCTCCAGTTAGGCTGTAGGGTTTTAACCCATGGCTCCTTCATGTGGCAGAAGCCCATTAATCATTACTGCTCACTGACAGGACCTCTGCAACTCGCACACACACAAGCATGAACGCCCACACGCCCGTGCCTCCGCCCCTGCTGACACATACACGCAGGAGTATGTCCTAATTTTACTAAAACATGCCCAATGATCATCTTCGCCCACACACACATTCATCTCATCAAAGTGTCAAGTCATCCATCATATACAAAACTCTATCCATCCATCTCTCCATATTCCTACTATGATAAGCGCTGACAACCACTCATGATTCATCAAATCAGCTTTCTTTTCTTTTTTTTCCACTTTGAGAAAAAAGAACATGAAAGAATAATGTGTTCAAAAGTACACAATGTCAACATCACACCAAAGAAAATACACTGAGGGGTGAAATGCTGTATAAACAGTAAAAAAAACACCAGATTCCTCAGTAACACACTGTGTCAGAGACCATTGTTACTCAAGATGGCTTCACATAAATCTGATTATAAACCTGAATGACCTGAAAGAGACTCCTTTAATGGACCAAAATAGTTTTACTGGCAATACGTCACATTGTGCTCTGGCCTGAGTTGCTTTAGCCCAACCACAAGTTTTTAGTTTGCATGCAGCAATACTGCACACTGTATATTTTTTAAAAAAAGTTCCAAGTGCACATAAGGATATCTGTCATGAATGACATTTGTACAAACAAAATTCTTTATAAATGAATAACTTGTCAGTTGAATAACTGAACAGAGACTGTGTTTAATAACTCTACAACAGAGTGCCTTGTATTGAAAACCTTTCCACTTTCCTTTCATGTGACATTAGCTAAACAAGTCTGGAATGAAACATCATTGGGGTCTGTGAATCCACACATCTTGATTGAAGACACTGAAATAGTTACTGTATATGCCAAGTAACTTTTTCAAAATACTTCCCCTTTATGATGTTGATTTATCATCTGTAAAATTAAAAAAAAAAAGAAAAAGAGAAAAAGAAAACTTCCAACTACTTTAGTAAAACAAATGACCTGAAGTTCCATTACATTCTGAGTCAACTTTCAAAAAAGTGCAATTACTGAAGCCACCACTAGGGGCTATCTACTCCACAGGTTTCTCCTCTTGAAAGCAGAGACTCCCCAAAGCTTCAGTCAGCACACACATCTCCATACAAAAGATTAGACACTGAACCTATTACAGACTGTGTATTAAACCAGCGGTGTGCACTAATGGAACAATCACAGTTTTTGACTCAATGAAAGAATGGAATTTGACAACCATTTTGAAATTTAAGCAGCCAACACACTTTTTTTTTTTTTTTTTTTTTTTTTCTTTCTCTCGA
>VUQI01055566.1:15737-38065 GCA_015106735.1 Paratilapia polleni | reverse complement strand
TACATTAATCCATCATGTGCAATTCAGCTGCTTTTCATTTCTGTGTTGCTTTCTTGAGATAACTCCAACTCTGCAAAAATGTCAAATATGATAAGAACAATTAACATTAACAAGCTGGATGCACTTTTAACCCTTAGTGGAAATAAAGTAAAGCAAGTAGAATTGGTAAAAACCTTCACACGGTGTTTGCTGTGGAGATGTGCACCAGTTGTAGCAGCAAACATAAACAACCAAGGTTTGAATGCATATGAAACAGATGTGACATATGAATAGTGAACACGTGTAGTTTTGTTTGTCACACTGTCAGCAAGGAGTACTGCATGAATGCATAATAGAGTTCAAAGATAACTGCAACTGGGCTGAAACAGCCTTGTGAAAGACGCTCAGTTATGGAAAAGGGGGAGAGAGGAGGGAAAGCCAGATAGAAATAATAAAATCTAATAGATCAGAGCAGACGGTGTAAACACTTATTGGCAAAAGAAAGGTAAAATAAAAGGGGAAAGGCAGCAGAGAAGTTGATACAAAAGTAGATCTCAGATGCATTAGTGCGTCTGGATACTAAAATAAACACACTTAAGGCGAGAGTGCTTCCTTTTTTTTTTCTTTGGCAGTATGATGTCAGAGAGGAGGGAAAGCAAGGACAATGATCCAGCCAAGAAAGTTAAGTCATGACCATTTTAGAAGAACAGAGAGATAAAGAGGCAGAGTAATGTCTTCCTCTGTTTTCACCTTTCTGTGCAGAAATTATAGGTACGGATTAAAGAGGTAACTGGTTCCTGATTCCTACTGCCATCTGCCCCTTCAAAGAGGTCTCACTGAGTGGAGAAGTAAGCACTGGGGGGAGAGGAACTAGAAAATGCCTTGAAGGGATGTCAGTGCTAATTGTTTCCTACTTAGCCAAATCAAATGAGTTACATCTTTGTGGGTTGTTAGATATGAAAGGGACTTGATTAAAGCCCCTGAAGAGCCCGTAGGGGTCACTGGATACCAGACTACAAGTTGTTTTTTTTTTGTAACCCTAAGAATAACCAGATGTTTTAATGCCAAATACATTTTTTTTTGCCTGGCATTGAAAAGAAATGCGTATATTCAGTGAAAAATATCTTGAATTTTAGTGGTCAAACACAATGTATGATCGAATAATGATCTTGTTTTGGTTAGGATCATATCAAATGAAAATTCTAAAAGAGATAGCAGCATGCATGCTGTATGGATGAGCAAGTATGATATTGTGAAAAATATCAATTGTGACATGATTATTAATGCAAAGTGTTATCAGAGACTAAAATAGCGCTGGCTTTGACTCTGTTTTTATAAATATGATTATTACTGTGACAACAGAGGGAGGAAAAAAAAAACTGGGCTTAAAAGCAATCTCTCTTTTTGCCAGTGTTATTACATGTGCAAAAGTCACCATCAAACTGGATTAGGGGAATAGGATTGCGATGCTCGCCTTTGATCTGCCAGATTACAGTAAATCTTTCACGGCACAGAATGAAAAGTTAGCGAGAGAGAGCGAAAAAGAGACGGGAGGAGGAGGGGATTCTGCAGGGGCCCCGATATCCACGCCGTCTCTCAGCTAAGCCGAATTCTTCTTCCTTTGCCTCGTGCTTCCAGGAGATTTGGTGTGGCTGTGATGTCTGAGTCCGAGGAGACACAATCAGGACAGTTGCTAATATGGCAGCCGAGGAAAAACAGAAGGGAAAGTAAGAAAGTGAAAAAGATACCTTTGAATAATGACATCTCAGTTTTTTCAGTCCCTATTTTAGATCAATTCAACCAAACATGTTCATAAAGACAGATCAAATGCTTCTATGAGCTGATAGCTAATACTAAAACAGTCAATAAAACAACACGCTGGCACCATTCTCCCTAAACTCTTTAATCTGTGATGTGCTCATTTGATGTAGGGTGGGTGCAACCATTTGCAGTGCTAGCTAACAAATTTAATATATTAGATCCCCAGACTACGTCAGTACTGCAGTTAGATTAGAGCTGCTGTCTGTTTATCTGTGCGGATGAACAAAGCTTGATAATAGCTCTGCTAATTAACTCCAGACTACATAGGAGGAGTTGAGAGCTGGTTCCTGGCTAATCGCAAAACAAATGTACCCATTCTCTTCACCATCATCGCCACCTCTATCCTACTCCATTCCTCTCCCTGCCCCCTTGACAGCATGTTCACTTAGTCATAATGATGTCTTTTACCGAACAAAACTCTCTTAGCCCCGTTCCCCCCAAGGAGCTGTAACGAGACCTTTAGCACGTCCGTCTCATATCTTCTCGTCAGTCGAAAATCCCAAGAATCTTCAACAATCGCGATAATGATCCTCTCTGCAGGGCCGGCTAGGAATTAATCTGAAAGTAGTGGGGAAGGATGGAAGGAAAAAAGACAGTGAAGAGTGAAGAGTGAAGAGGTGAGCACAGAAGAGAAAAAATGAGGGAGCGAAATATTTCTAAGGGTGTGAATGACAGAACGTGTGTGAAAAAGAAACTTTTTTTATTGGAAAACACAGCGAGGACAACCTGGAGACTCCGTTAGTAATGCTCAGAAATCCTGTGATTGCCAGGTTCCCCTTATTACACATGAGTCAGATGGTCCAATTACAAGCTGCTGAAATTCTGGCGTCACTCTGTTCTCTGACTAACTACAAAGTACTGGCGCACTATCAATGATACTTTGGACATTAGTCATCAAGTCAGGGGGAAGTCAGAATGACTGCAACGTCCATCTTAATAAAAACAGATGCTTTCCCACATCCTTCTATTGAATTTCCCCCTGCCTTTATAGCTGTTAATTTATTTTCTATTTCTTTTTATCTTGCAGTTATCATCTTTATTCCTTACTTCTCCCTACGTCTTATCTGTTCTTGTTTCTTCCCCTCTCTCCCTGCTCCCTGTGAGTGTGTGTGCCCAATGTGCAGGCTCTGGGGTAAATAGCTGGAAAACATCCAGACATTAATCAGACTGTCGCCAGACAGAGCTGACATCACAGGCCTTGTAGGATAAACACACGCATGCACACATGCGTCTACGTGCATGCACACACTCGTGCAAACACATAGGACACATATAGACACAGGTAATTTTTTTATTTTTTTTTTAAAGTGTAGCCTGACCCATTTTTTTCAGCCCAATAAACAGGTAATCACTCTGGAGTGGTACACTAATTGGCACACACACTGTACTGGACAGACACATGCATATGTGCACAGAGATGTACACAAATATACTTTAGTTAGGATGAATTCACTGGTTGGAGGGGGACAGTAAACAGAGGTGACCTCATGTTTGTGACCTAACGGGGCATCCAAAAGGAAAACATGTCCACAGCCAGATGAAGCTGGGTGGTTTTGGCATCCTCTCACTTCTTGCTGAGATCATATACCTGCATGGTTGAAGTTTCTATTTATTCTTTTTTAAGTGCTTACAGTAACAATGCAACAGAACATTAATGACATTTTGTCTAATAATTTATTGCCAATTTGTCCATATGTGTTTTTAACAGTTAATTTTTCAGTCACCAACTGTAATATGTTATGGCATGCTGTGGCATCAGTCTCTAACCTTCCATTTGGCTCTGTGTGGGACTGTACAGTATGGAGTTTCATAGTCACTATGAGGCGGCAGGTCAACCCATGAGTAGCTAGCTTAAGACAACATGGTCGAACATGGTGGCACCACCTCTGCAAGAGGCATATCATCAGTTGACAAAGTCAAGCACATGGACATCTTATTCTATCTTAACAATTTTAACACAGACAGTGACCCTTGGCAATTTTGTTCCATCCTCTTTGTTCAAAGTAAAATGAACCCAGTAGTTACATTAAAATAAACAGATGTCTTTTATGTTTGGGGTCAAACTGACCACAGCAATTTAAGCTTCAAGAAACACCTGCAACTGAAAGGGTTTACACTTCAGAACATCAGCAGCCAGCACGTAGTTCAGAATCAGAACAGTTATATTTTTTATTCATAGCGTTACTTTGCCTCTTCTCCTTTGGCTGTGGTGACCCCTGCTTGGTAGAATAACACACACAGCCTACATTATGAGTTTGTTTCTCAGTGATCAAGACAGTGGGCCCTCCACTATAGATGGTTTGTTGTTGCAATAGTCAGTCCATGATTGATAGTGTTCCACTGTGTGTTCTTCTATCCAGGTATGCTTTCACTGCACTGGCAGTGTGTTTGGGATCATAGTCATGCTGAAAAATAAAGCTGTTGTCAATCAGACACTTTTCAGATGGCGGATCAAAATCTGATGGTACTTTTCTGTGTTCATAATTCCATCAATTTTAACAAGATCTCCAACACCACTGGCTGAAATGCAGCCCAAAATCATGACAGACCCTCCACTGTGTTTTGCAGATATCTGTAGACACTCACTGTTGTACTTCTCTCCTGACCTCCTCCGTACATATTTACAACTATTTGAACCAAAAATTTAAAATATAGATTCACTCCATAAGATCTGTTGCCACTTATTTTCAGTCCAATTTTTGTGTAATTTGGCATACTTCAGTCTTTTCTCTCTCTTTCCCATCCTTAAGAATGGCTTCTTGACAGCCACCCTTCCACTGAGACCATTTCTGATGAGGCTTTGGCAAATAGTGGATGGATCAACTGAAGGGCCAGATGCATCTCTCAGGTCCAGGTTCCTGTTTCTTAAGAACATTACTTTCAGATATTGTTCATTCTTTAGATCATTTTTAGGCCTGCCACTTCTTCTTTTGTCCTCCACTTGTCCAGTTTCCTCAGTGTTTTTAAGGAAACACTGCACACCATGCTAAGATATGCCAGGTCAGGTATAAGGACTGAACTGGAAACGAGTGAAAAAGCAATCAATGGCCAAAGAAAAACTTTGAAAGACCTTAAGAAAGGCTGGAGAACTATTGATCACTTTAAAAAAAATTATAAGAAAGTCTGGCTTCTTGGAAGCAAAATAAAGAAATGAGGGGTGTCTCAAAACCTATGCACAGTACTGTATAAATCATGCATGATATTCCATCAACTAAGGAGGTGCCTCTTGAGGAAGTGCCACCGTGATCAGCAATCTGGTCTGCAGCTTTAACAATCATCAGGTGCTCCAGGTACATGTTGTAAAACTGAAACTTTATCGTTTTTACATATTTGTAAAGTTTAAAAAGAAATACACATTAAAAAAAAAGTTGCTCCACTAAATGTTTACCACCTGTCTCTGCATCTTGAATCATCCAAAGATCAAAATGTGTTTGTGACCAACAAGTAAAAAGAAGTTTTTATTCAAGACTTCATGCACTGATAAAAGTTACTGCCTAACACCCAAGTTTGGATTTCTCTAAATTCTGTAGAATACACACACTTTGTTACACGTCAGTGACTCACACAAACACAACCAGACACACACAGATGTTACCTCAGAGGGTGTCAGAGGGTTGATGTGGTAAAAGCAGTGCTGAACAAAGAAGATTTCACTGAACCCCTCCTCCCCGCCACATACGACAGGCCCGGGGATTATTACATATCAGTTATAGAACGGAAGATTGAAGGAGCAGACATGCACCTCGCCTCGCACCTCCCAATCCCCAGCGGACGCCAGATGAGGGTCCCGCTCTGGTGACAAGGAGAGCTACAAAGCTACAAAGGTTTTGCTATATTCGCCCCCAGTTGTTTATACACATATTAAAGCACCAAAAAAAACAAAAAAAAAACAACTCAGTAAGCACACCAGAGTCTAGGATGACACATATGTAATGCAAACATGAGCTAGTACACATTCAAATAAAAAAAGGGGAAAATTCCAGGTGGAGGTAATTCTTTCTTTTCTTGGCAATCCACAAATTATTCTTATGTTTTTTTTTCTCACATTCACCCTGTTTCTGTCCATTGTTCATCTTAACTGTTCAATGTCATCAGTCTACAAATACAGACACTCAACTAGCTGCTTCCATCATTAGCTATACATCATTAACTTTAAAAAAATGGAAGATTTGAGATCAGGGTTCAGGGGTTCAGGACTGGGATTGTGTGGCTTATGTGTGTGTGAGAAAGTGACTGAGGGTGCAGTGTAATATCTTAGAAGCAGCCTTAAGAAGCTGACAATGAGTTAAATATATGCATACTGTAGTGTGTATTATATAGAGGCGTGCTAAATGAAGATGACATGTAGGCATTTGTAATTCTCCAGCAGTGTGCCAGGCTAAAGAGCGGAAACCACAAAAGCCCTTTCAGTGAGGTGATACACATTTTAGAGTATAATCGCTCGAGATACCCAGTACACGGTCCCTTGCAGTAGCTCTTGCTCTCTCTGTGTTTTCAGATCTGTAATCATTTAGTTAGCAGAACAGACATGTCAATTACATGGAAAATGCTATTATATAGTAGGATTGTGGGAAGCAAACTTTTTACACAGTTTGGGTCAATTTTCATAGAGTTTTGCCAAAGTAAAATTAAGGCCTTTCCATTTGTTAAATGGGTGATGATTATATACTAATTTGTAGCCAAATGTTTTACTGAAAATACATATAAATATAGATGGAACTATCAGAAATACAGCTCAGAAAATGCCCACAGTAAGGGAAGAGTTGGTAAAAAAAAAAAAGAACAAAAACAAAAGACAACTAATGGTTGAATCAATTATTTGTTGACTGTATCATTTAAAACACAGATAACTGAACCATTTTAAATGTCAAAAATAAAAGAATTTGGAGTCATAACTCTTAAAATTTCAGCCTTGGCTGATATGGTTTCACTCTGTGGTAATGGAGAGGGCACTTTGATAATACAGGTCCCAAGCAGATGGATGAGGGGATTCTTTTTGTCAGGTTGTTTTACCCAAGAAAACTGAAAACTGACAACAAAGAATACAGCCAATGATTGAAAGCTGACCTCAATATTACTCCTTTGTGGACAGAAGACTCCAAAAGGAACAATAAAAGCTGAGACCCTGTTTCCAAAAATGTTGTAACACTGCGTAAAATGCTGAAAAAAAAAAATTATAATTTAAACCCTATATGCAATTCAAAAAATAAAACAGAAATTTGGGTGATTCTCAACAATCAAAAGTATCTATTTTATATTAAACTGAGTGAAATATTTTCACTTGCCATATTATCAATGTTGATATGGCAAAAGCCTTTACTTTAGCTTCATTTGAAGTCATGTTTCTGGGCTTATGACGCATGGCTTCAACAAATATGTTTTCGGTTGAAACTGTTTTGGCTTCTCATCAATATTTTTTTTTCTCCACAGAGCCACTTGTCAGTTTTATTTGACTTCATTACAACCAGCAATCTTCTTAATTACACTAAAATATTCATTATGCCAGCTTTGAGAAGTGCAAGAATTATACAATGTGAAGGAAAACATGATGAAGTGGTTGCTTGTTCTCTGAGAGTGAGTGATAAAATAGGACATAGATATATTGTGCTGGCAGCCTGTGGGTTTGGGGTTTTAATCCAATGCAGGCGGAACAGCCAGGTCCTCATAAGGGCTCTTTTCATGGAACTGGGAGGCCTAGCGCTTTTCAGGGCCTGGGGTGCAGGGACAAGCCACCCACCCCCCTCTTCCTCCTTATACCCGCATCCAGACCCTAGTCATCCTCCTTCCACCCCTTTGTGGGGCTTTTCCACTTTGATTTCATGTTTGCCCATCTCATGGATCTGAGAAGGGGCGAGAAGGGGCGAGCAGAGGCATTCCACAAAAGACCCCGTGAGACGCTGCCCCCTTCACTTCCTGCACACTCACTACACATATACATAATAACCAACATACTCAAACACGCGGTCTATACGTATGTGTATTTGTATAGGTAAATATGTGAATGAGCATACATCACCAGAAAAGCGTTCACACCCATTTGCTTTGCTTTCCACTGCCATCCAATGAGAGAAAGGTTTGAGCCAACTTACTACAAACAAAGGCTTCATTCTGTTTTGTTTTTAGTTTTAAGGGTGTTTTGAATGATTAAACTTTGGTGCACCTATTTGTTGATCTGTTCTTAGTGCTGCACATCTTCAAGAGAATATATGAAGAACCCTATAACCCCAAACCTGTCACAACTCCCAGGCTGGTAATGAACCCAGCAGACTACCAAATCATGTAGGGGTCCCCCCAGCTGTTTCTCTCCCCAGCAGACTGTGAGCCAGTCCCTGACTGGAGGTCTCAGGGTGTTCCCCTGGGGAGCCCCAGAGTTCTGGGTGTTAGTGTTGCCACTGGGGTTTTATAGACTCCCTACTGAGAGCATCTCCTTAGAACTGACAATGGCAGGCATTTATCCCCAGGGTGACCGTGCTGACCCCCTAAACTCACTCCCCTAAATCCGCTGGCCATGGACTGGCGGCTCCTTTCAGGGAGGCTTTCACAAGGGTCGAACAAAGCATCCTGGCCCATGAGCAAGCCTCCTCAGTAATGCATCATTTACACACATTGAGTATAAAGACTTTCGTAGAAATAAGTAAGAATGTGTCATGACATAAATGCAATAAAACCAACAATCAAGAAATTTAATAATAGTTACTAAATGTCATCGTTACAGAAGTGATGATATAATGACTGTCCAACATGAGTAAACCTGACTGGAACAAACAACTGTGAGACTCCTCAAAGCTACAGTGAATATGCAAAGACAACAGAAACACCTGCAGTCAACAGAAAACTGCACTGACACATGTGCACAAGGGAATAAATCTCTCAAAGAAGGAATAAAAACCATTTTCTATTTTCAGCCTTTGATGCCTTTTCTCATCCTCTGTGCTCTTCCAATTCCTTCACCTTGTTCTCTCTTTTCAAACACATTCCCTCTTTTTAGCCTCACTTCCTTTCCCAGTTTGTATTGTTGTTGTTGTTTCTTCCCCTCATTCCTCCTCTCTCTTTCACTCAGCACTTTTAATTCCACCCCCTATTTTCTCCTATAGAGGTGCCATTTCAATTGGGGGATGTGTTTGTGTGTGTGTTTTGTGTACGAAATAGTGTGTGTCAGAGTCTGCGTTCGTTTGTGAATGCGTGTGTGTGAGCTGAGGGAGGGGCAAGAAAGAAAGAGGTTAATATATGTGTGCGTATATGCAAGAAACAGAGTGAGCGAGACTAGGATGTTATTTTGCATGTGTGCCCGAGAGTGTATGTCGGTGCATGCATGTCTTTGTGCATGTGATGGAGATGGAGTAAAGAGGTTTATCCTCTATTTTAGTTTATGTGCGTATCCTTCTGGGGACCCCTGCCTCAAGGAAGAAGCGTCCTTTCATTCTTTTTTTGCATCCCAATGCATCCTATGCACTCTGTGAGACCCTGTTAAATGTGAACAAAATAGGCTGAGTGCTCAATCTGAGTGATAGATGTCTCTGTTATTCAGCTTTTTCATTTGTTACTAAAACGCTCCTAATGACTGGCATTTTTTCAGCTTTCAAAAAGAGAAACTAAATACACTTGAAACAGGAACATATAGAGAAAAAAAACACCATGTTGTAGTTTCTTATTAGGCCTGTTCATCTGACAAATTCTATAATGTTGCCAATATTGTAAAAGAAATTACACCAAGGTACATTTCCACAAACCAATGAGGATAACTGGATATGGTTTCATGGTGGATTATCAAGCAGATTTTAAATTTCAGCAACCTTATTTTTGTTGCCTAAAAAAAAAAGAAAGTATTAATAAAAATCAGCAATTTTAAAAATAAAAGACTCCGGGCTCCTGATGCGATCTGAAGTCATGTGAAGGACAGAACAAAACAGCATCGGGATCAGCGATGCACAGACACACACCAGGTATATTTCAATGATCAGTGGCAGGTTTTACCTTAACCTTTAGCATTGGTGCACTTTGACAAACTAACAGTCATTTCTTCGCAATAGAAGTTGAACAACATGGGGCGTTTGGCTTTTATACAAAAGTAACAAGCAGTGATCGGATCTGGTTTGTTTCAAAAGAGAGAGTCCCCCCCCCCCCTTTTTTTTTTTCCACCACTGGTTTCAGAAAAGTTGTTGAGACATAACATGTGGTTAGGTCAGAAAAACCACAGTACATGCTACTCTAAACAATAGATCACCAAGAGAACTAGATGCCATATTACACACGATGATAACCACATGGGCGGTTGTAATCATAAGAATATGACCCCCAAATGTTGACTTTTGACTACAGGATGAATACATCTTACCTCTTGTAATACTGATAATAATAATAATAATAATAATAATAATAATAATGATAATAATAATACATCTTTGCCAAATTTTCAGTATTATAATGGCATCAACAGTTATTGCTACTTTGAGATTAGCCATAATAAACAACATACACCAAAAAATTTGTCTTTATTGTCAAAAACCATATCAGGTGTGCAACAACCCTGATGTGGAGTGTCCTGTTTATTGTCTATATACACTGCTATGTTTGTGTGTCTATATGTGTGAGCAGTGCCCTATCCTGACCTGGGATAATGGATACACCAAGGGGTCAGCTATGCCTGGAGTGTAGAATATGTGGGGCAGGTTGTGTGAAGTCTTGGTGGGTGCAGCGGGACAGAAGGCAGGTGAAGAGCCAAAGGGTTAAACTGGAACAGGCTGGCAAAAGTGCACGCATGCATGTGCCACAGTTGGTACTGAATTGCAAGAGTGCAAAGTCAAAAGGGTCGGTCAGTTCTGACTGAGCATGTGTGGCTGTGCATTACTGCAAGGCAAAAGGTCAGGGTTAAAAAGACTTGGTTGTTTAAACCCTGTGAAATTAAATGTTTGCCCTTAAGATCTAATCCAGATTTCCCAAACATGCAAGCATATGTCACATATGGCCATAAAGAGTATTTTACGTGTACCATTCCATCAACCCGTTTCAAGCATGCCTTTATTTGTGTGGGGAAGCTGAAGAATTTTAATGTGTCAGAAAAAAAGGAACCTGGTGGGTAGAGGGAATAGTTCAGCTAATGCACCACAAGGACCTGCTGAGCTTACAGCAAAATGAAATATTTTCATCATTTAAATCAGGAGTGACAGTCATTTTTTTTCTTTATGGAGCAAACACACGTTGATGCAGCAGGCCTCACACAATGGTGTGTGCTGCAGTACATATATCATCAAGTACCCGTTAACAGTGGCCTGGAATCTCACAGAGCTCCTGAGTGGAATTTTTGCATTTACAGTATAGTAATTTTCCACATTTCTCTCAACTGTACCACATGTCTCTCACAGAATCCCCAAGACACTCAAGGTATTCTTACAAAACCATCTACCCTTCATGCCATTGACATTTCACACTAACCAGAAGCTCTGAGAGTTGGCTCAAATTAGTTCTGAGCCAGTGGCTTTCTATACAAAACTTTCAGTCTTATGATATGAGCCAACTTTAGAGAGAACATGTGGGACTGGGTGGAGGATCTGTTGTGTCTATTTCAGTGTCAGTCTTATTAATCTCATGTAAGAACAGGGTGATCCACCTCTGTCCTTTAGTGTTTTAAGATACACATTAATGGTGGCTGGTTAGTTTCACAGCTGCTGGTGAACACATTATGAAGCTAACTGTACCTCATCTTATCTCCTCACATTGTTGATTTGTGGAGCCTAAAATGACCATAACATAATTTATCAGCTATAGGCCAAGGCTATTCATTCTAATTTATCCTGTAAAATATTAGGCACCTCCTTGTTTTTTTGTTGTGCTGAGCTACGCTAGATTCTGTAGGAGATTTTCATTAGTATGCTTAGCGAGTGTATTGCTACGAGAGACCTGTCAATGTATGGTTGGCTTTAAATAATGTAAAACAAAGCACTAATATGGAAGTCTTATGTCCTGTGTCCAACATTTCTGAGCTAATTTTAATCAGCATTTTTCTGGAGCCCATGCAAGTTAAGATAGCTGCATATTGGTAGTTTTTCACAAACACAGAGGTGACATGCACCCCTGCAATTGCAATTGAATGATTGTTGGACTGACAATGGCCTAAAATTTTTAAGTATCACTCAACACAACTAAATCAGTTTTCCTGTTGTGTGCTCCCATTTTAACTGACGGATGTCGCTTAGTGAGGTTTCCAACCATTATATCCATTTCCTTCATCGTAACTGTTAGCAGGGCTCAACTTGGCTCTGGCAGGCCTCAGGGCTAGCAAAGTGCTGGCAGAAACACTGTTTGAATTACTGTCAGCTGTCATTTAACACCCATTGATTTTGATTATTCTGTGTGAAAATATTGCAAAAACATAAGAATTTTAGTCCAGACTCCCTGCAGTGATGTATGAAGCTCTTCTATCCTTGAACTTGGAGAGATGAGAATGTAAGTAAAGGAGGTGTGGACTCCTCTCTCCTCCCCTTGTGAAATCACATTTTCCCCCATGGCAATGGTACCCATACGCATGCACACAGATTTAGACAGTCACTCTCACTCTCTCTATCTCTCTTTCTCACACAGACACACATACACACCAAGAAGGTTAGGGACTTTTTTTAGACATACTAATAACAGACTAACACTCTACACTCTGATCTTCAAAGCAGCTGAAGAGGAGAAGAGAATGTGGCCACTGAAAAGCTCATTGAGAGAGCTTTTGGCACATTTGAACCCACTTAGCCTGTAAAAGAACACTTTAATATTAACAAATCACAGTAAAACTGCATGCAGTGTGAGGTTATAGCCAATTCACGTTTGCAAACATTAAGTCTGAGTGAGGGGAGTTAATTTACAAGCGAAGAATGCAATAAATAAAAACAGCTTTTACTGTGTCTTTTTAAAAGCTCATAAAAAAGAAGTTTCCTTTCCTAATCTTCAAGTGTGAACTTAACAGATTTACAGCGTTTGAAAACTGTACGGGATGCTTTATTGCTTATCTTAAAGTGGTTTGCAGACTAATTTTCGAAAACGTGGACCTGAGAACAAATTTCCAACAGTGAAGTGACTGCTTTGTGGTTTGCTGTTGCTGCCAAACAGAAAAATGACAATCCTTTCAGAAATTACTCTGTTGCTATGTTTATTGTATATGCAGTAGAGCTTAAGCTGGAAAAAAAAAAAACATTGCATTCCTCAGTGTTCACAAAACTTCATTGCCAGTTTATTCAATGACGGGAAGTGGTAGTCGTCATTTAGCCTGAACCGAGCTCCAGATTGTTTACATCGGACATTATAAAGCTGTCTTCAATGTCAGTCTCACATTTCATATGCCATAGCAGATGATATAAATGCAACTCGAGCATCTCAAGTATTTTGGCAAGGCTGTATTTCCTTCAGGAAACAATGTCCGAACGAGCCCAGCTGCCACTCATGCTCCTGGGGTTTCCAGTGGGCTCAAAGGGGCAAAATCACTCAGAGTTTTTCTTATGGGAGGGTATACAGTAAATTATATAACATCATAAAATCTTTGACATTGCTCTAGATAAGTGCATTAGACAGAATAAAAGTGTATAACAGACTTGAAATGTTAATGGTGATAAAGATAGAGAGATATGGCCACAGAATTAGTGTCTGAAACTTCAGGATGGAGACTGAATCCATGCAAGTCCACCCACATGCATGAGTTATAAAAATTGTTCTCTTATATACAACCGGTTGCTAGGGAAAAATCTGTATTCTCAGACCATTGGGGTGAGTGGTCACTGGATGGTGCTGAAAGTCGCTGGGTGAAATTGGTTGCAAAGAGGTATACATTGCTGCACCAAGAACCTCCTTGCAATAGCTTTGATTGTTAGGAGGTTACCGCGGTTGCCTGCAGTTTGAATGAAAGACGTCAACTTGTCTGCAAACACTTGCCAACTGCTCGGCAAGCGGTAGTGAAACTGTGAAAAGTGCGGCACAAAGAAGTTGGTGAGTGTTTGCAGACAAGTTGGTGTCTTCCATGCAAACTACGGGTGACCGCGGCCATCTGATAGCAACCAAAGCAGTCACACGGGTTTTTGGTGCAACCAGTTTCACCTGGTGAAAGCCAGCAACCTCCAGCAACCACTCGCCAACCGGTCAGGGAATACACAATTTTCCTTAGTCACCTGTGGTTGCCAGGGGGTCACCAACCAGGCCTGTGTAACTGAGGCCTTAATTGGCTGTCATATTGCTTAATACTCTCTGTTTGGATTAAAAAATGGTTGATGAGAGCAGACACACACACACACACACACACACACACAGGCTCACAGGCAGTACATTGTCATTAAGTAACGTAATGAGTCGTGCAATCTGGCAAACTCCTTTAAATCTGGATCAGATGAAGTGAGTGTCCACTGCAGTTTCAGTCTTGTCTGCTCCAAGATACCTCCCTCATTGCAATAACACTAAAATTTAAGAAAAAAAAAAAAATTACAAACACAGCCTCTTTCCCGGAGGCAAAACAACCCATGCATTAACCACAGCTTCATTTCCCCTTTAACACTTATCGAGGATACACATGGGTTTAATAGAGATCTAGTTTGTTGATTACAGATTACTTCAGTGAACAACATCCTTCGATTCTAAGGGAAAAAAAGCTGTGAGGCATAAAAGGTGATAAAAGGCAAACAATAACAACCGGTGTCTGAAAACACAAACAGTACATGGGAAGCTCTTTGTTCCCTGTAGGCAGCTGTGCTAATGCAATAAAGTGCTCATTCAAGGCAACCTATTTTGAAATCCTAACAGATTTTGATGTCAGTAATGACTTTCAGCTTAATTTTGAGGCAGATCAGGTAAAACTGCTGAATTTGATTTCAATGTGAGAATGTGATAGGAGGGCTAGCTGGGAGCATGAAACCATAGTGTGTTGTAACTGCAGGCAGCTTGCAAGGAGGAAAACAGCAGAAGACACACAGCCTGAAAAGAAATCCTTGAGTACCAGCATCAATTACCACCATTAATGCACATTACCCAGGCCCTCATTCTTTTCCTATGTGTGTCTCCTTGCGCTCATATGAGTCGGGCGTAGCATTGCACCTCAGGCTACCCGGGAGAGAGTGTGTGTGTGTGTGGCTGGGTAATATATCATCTCAGCCTGAATAGACCCCCAAGCCAGAAGTTAATGAAGTGAAATGAGACTTATTAGCCAAAAACCTTTAAAGTCACTGACAGGCAACGTGGAGGAATAAAGACAGCCTGAAATTATTAATGACAGCAGAGACATAGGTGCACAAAGGGACTGAGAACAGAGGAGCACTCCACAAAATTTACATTTTATTAAAATAAAAAAACAAAGATTTAAACAAATTAAGACACCCAAACTTGAATGCTTCTTTCCCTGAAAAATTTTCCCTCTTGCCTCCCTGCCTTTAAGAGGTTCAAGTAAGGACAAACATTAATAATGCTTGGTGAGTCTATCTCCATGATTTTAAAGCAAAGATTTAAGCTTTGCCTCTTCTGTGCCCTGCAGTGGATTCACAAAAGAGCTGACACTATCATATGATCCACGGGGTGCACATTTCTCAATGGCTTTATTTTTTAGGCGAACATGCGGCCTGGGTCACCCAAGCCAGGTAATGTTCAGTCTAATTGGACAGGAATGACTAGCTATCAGGCTGATTACTGCCACTACTCATCACGTAACAGCGGCTCAGCAGGGGACCAGCCCTGTCTGACATGCAGCACATGACTACAGCTGTTGAAGGGGCGGCAGCGCCTGCTGCCAGGGGCTGTTGTGAGGTCAGCCAGCGAACAGGGACGCATTTCTCATCACTGTCAGAGATTTGGAAACAGTCCTCACACTTTGGGTGAGGAGGCCCCTTGACCAAGGAACCAACATGCCAGAATTCTGACAACCTGGCTATCAAAATGACTGGAGAGACGTTTGTATATTTTGTGTGCTTTTGTTAGAGACTTTGCAGGATCACAAGTAGCACAGTGTTTCTGCTATTGCCTCACTCTTTAAAGACTAAAGCAACAGATGTAGATTAATTAAAAGATTGGGTTTCACCTCCACCTCTCCAGATGCCATGGTAGTCCTCTAAAGATGCTTTGAAGCCTGATACATCTAGATGCCTTTGACAAAGAGAGCACAAAAAGACAGAAATGGTCACGTTGGACCGTGATAACCCAACACTGTTCTTTGCTCTCTCTTTAGCCGTGGCCTTAAACCTGAATTGACCCCACTGGTGTTTGCTTAAGAGGCCATAAAGACTGAGTCACTTGTTTCACCTAAGGCCAGAGACCTGAAGACCCAAAAGTACCTGGCAGCACCATTAGCCAGCCAGCCTTTGTTAACACTGTTGGTCGTGGTCTGCACCATGAAGTCAGGGACTGCTCAATGGGAAATTAAACTTGACAGCATCATGCTTCTGATCAGAGGAGACACTGATGTAATGCCCCTTTCTAAACAAAGACAACTGTGTCAGAGAATTTCAAAGTCTGGATTCACTATGAGCTGCATCGGTTATGGTTACCCTTTAGGAAAACAACATTCAGAGTAGCAATTAAGAGGTAAGCTGGCCTTTTGAGTAGCTTTCAAAATATGGTCCATGGAATTTATGTTAAATATCACGTAAGATGAAATATACCAATTAAGACTTCACGTTAACATTTCTCTCACTCTTTTACTTCATCTAAATCAGAAAATGTGTGTATTGTTCTACTTTTAAATTTGGATAAGAAACTGATTCTTTTTAATGCAGGAAATGAAAGAACTCTTTCACTGCAATGTTTCCCCGCTCCATCCCTTCACATTTGTGGCTCTCTCAGACAGTAATGAAACCTAAATTTTTGTGCACAGTCTATTACAATAAATGATTCAGCTGCACTCACAAATAACTCACTTAGCTGCAAAATTTCGACTGAGATCTGACCCAGATTCATGTCGACCCTTCATTCTCCATTTCCCTCCCATTTCTTCGGGAAGTAGAATGGGCAGTGTGAACAAGGTGAAATGTGATGTTTGGCGAGTCACAAAACTAGAAGAAGAAGTAAGAAGTGCTGGGAAATATGGATGATGTGGTTCATCTGTCGGTCAGACCCAGCCCACAGCCATAAAAGTTTCTCTTTGATCATCTCTCATTGTGGACTTAGATCTTAATCAGAGCTCTGGGACATTTTACCAGTGGTTAAGCCATACAAACAGTTATTTTCTGTGATTAAGTTTCAGGTATACTTTGTGTTTGGGCATCATTAAACCTACTAGCATGTTGAGGGCTTTTATTCATATTTATCCCTACAGAACTCGCAGTTACATCAAGGCTTGCAAGGATGAAAAACTAGATTAAGTGGTGCAGCAGATATATATATATTTTATACTTAAGTCAGCAAACTAGCGTTCCAAATTTCATTGGAGCTTCTTTGGTTTCTGCTACTCCTTCATAAACTGGCAGTAACGACTAATCTTAAACCTTAAAAAGTTATGCTGAATCAACCTGAATACGTTTTTAATGCTACAAAGCAAACACGACCGTCTAAGCCAACTCCAGCCTGCAAGGTCAGCAGTGCTGCTCCCAAACAGAACATGGGTTCACACAATCACAGCTTCCTCTAATGCCTGCCGCTGCAAACTGTCTTACACTTATCAGAGAAGGCAGAAAGCAATACAAGAAAGAACCTTTTAATGTCCAGCTCTGGGTCCAGTTTTATGGCTGCGCTGTCTCCATCTCTCAGGCTTATTTGCTGTCTACTGTAGCCCATAGGCTATACACCAAATAGTGTGGTTATCTTGATTTGGGTGGCATAGGATTTGCTGTGGAGAAAGTGTGTGTATGTGTCGTGAGAAATACCTGATAATCCAGATAATTAAGGTTAATTCTAGTGCACTTGTTTAATTAACAGGAGAAGAAACAGATCACTTTACTGACGCAGAAACAATCAATGGACAAGACAATCAAAAGAAAATTAATCAGCAATGTTTTGGTAACAGTTAACTCATTAAATTCATTTATAAAGCAAATACTGCATGCGTAAAGCTCTTTGGATCCAGTTTAAAAAATATAATCAATTTAAAAAAACAAAAACAAAACAAAAAAAAAACACATTGGGGCTTTGAGCTGATTAATCAAAGAAGAGATTAATTCTTTACTTTTAAATCCTAATAAAACTGTGACTGTATTGATGTTTTCAAGGGTAGGATTAGAAAGTAAAAAATAGTTAAATGTCAAAATGCCCTTGCAAACATGGGACAAATGAATGGTGGAGTCTGTTTCGACCAGTGCATGCTTATGGGAGCATAGAAAAGGGAAAATGGTTGGTACTCTGGAGACCTCTGGGACTAGGGACAGTGGAGATAAGCCACCTATCATCAGCACCCCTAAATCTGTCTGAGCGTGTTCATGTCAAACCACTGGGGTCCCCTGTACTGATAACCCCTAACAGGAAAAGAACCTTTTATGTTGCCTGACTGAGCCTTTTACTATACCACACACACACACACACACACACACACACACACACACATTCATGCCATTTTGTACAAGAATACAGGAAATTCATCCTATGCAGCCTATTCATCCGCCTCTGATTACTATTCCTAGAAAACACACAGGCTGACTGTATAAATCCTCAAAGAGAGACAGCACAGACAAAAGGAGAGAGAATCTCTGTGGTGTAAAACAGCAGCTTTGAGAGATTGTGGCCTGAGGCTGCGGGTCAGAGTTCTCCTGAGGTCAGTCACAGCAAAATTGACTAGCGACAGAGAAAGGGAGGGAGAGCGGAGTCAGGGGCGAATGAGAATGATCGAGAGAGACAGGGAGACAACCTCCGGAGCCACTGATACAGCTCCCAGGTCTCTTTGATCTATTACAGCAAGCTTCCTGAAGTAAACGCAGGCTAATTGTCTGGATCAGGTTGAGATGCTTATCTGCATTCGTGTGTCTGTTACATCCAATGATCCGATACGTTTCTTCAGCAATACAGAAGAGGCCAAGCTGGTCGGTCCAAATCAGATTCCTAGAGGTACTAATGAATACACCCAGCATTTAACTGCTTCAATCCACCATTCACCATTCAACGAATCACAAAATCCAGGCCAGGGTTGACCCTACACATATCTCTCAACCTTTTAATCCAGCAAGCGCTCCTCAGAATTAATACAAACCTGATAAAGAACAAGTTAGAGTGGCTTTTAAAACCCCATTTAATTGTGGTGTAAATTTATCTTTTAATTGCCTGGTTACTTTGTTTATTAAATAGAAGTTGGCTTTGCTCCTAAAGTTTTGATTTCACTTTAGAATCAAGCGTTTTCTTTCATTGTGTTGTTAGTTCTATTTTTCAGTGCTGTAAAATTTTGCTGAAAGCTGTACTATCTATATGTCCTATCCATCAGTGATACTGTGCATGTTGGTCCATATAACATCTTTTGCCAGCAGTGAACAGAGAAGAAAAGGCCCATGAAGATGAAGAGAGAAAATTAAGGGAGAAAGAGGAAGACATGCATTTTCAGTGCTTTGAAGTTGACCTTTTGGTAGATAGGCAGTGGAAACAGGGAGGTATGGATGACAATATCCTCCTTTTGAACTTCCTAGTATAAATATTGGTGGTGATGTTCTAATGTTGGTTTCCTTATGACCCCATTCTAATACAGGCCTTCCGAAAAGCCCTTTATGTGGATTCTACTTCCTTTCTCTGCACTCTGAACCCACAGTTCAGACAACAGGGGTCTCAAGGGGGAAATAGCTCATCCAGTGATGACGCTACTCATTGCAAGCCTGATTGGGTTTAGTGATGCCTGGGGGGGCTGCGGACAGATAGTAAAGATATATAAATATAGCACGGCCACTGAGGCTATTGGAGATACACATCAGTGCACTGATGTTGGAAGATCTGTTTTCATGCAGATGGGTCTGAGAGTTGAGGGGACGATTTTATTTTATTTTTTTAACAGTGTTTCAGCTTTTTTTTCTTCTTCACTCTGCTTGCATTTGTTAACCTTCAGCATCTATTTGAACTGCTTTCATACACTCCATTCAATTGAATGAATGAAGCAAAGGCAACAGCCCTGCACTGGGGGTGGGGTATGGGCAATAAAGAGCAATGGAAAAATCCAATGTAATTCAGACAGCCAAATTTGTTTAGGTTTTCATGTGGTGTGTCTAAATCTGATTGATCTAAAATCCAATCACGCAGCCTTTATAAAAGCTTGTTTTTTTATATATAGTTTGGGTTTTTTTTTTTACAATCACACATGAAATCCTATTTACAACGTAACCGTTTTCAGCGGCCTTTAGCAGAGCCAGTAAAAATAAGTAAATAGTATTTTGTCTTTAAAATTGCTCTGTAGTTGCCACCCTGAGTGGAAGAATCATGTTTTATGCAAAGATCACATAGTGCAACAAAAGCATATAGGTGGTCTGTTTGCAGATACATGTGTTTATGTGCAAGAAGTGGTTTCATTCGTAAGCATGCATGCAATGATTTGTATGCATGTGTATGTGAAACAGAGATACAGCCTCTGCTGCTGGACCGGTCTTCTATCTAGTAGCTGTATCATTCCACCTCAGGCGCAGGACTCAACTCTGTCACTCAGGGTGACACATGGAGAAGCAGCCCCCTGCCTATGGCGTACAGAAGGGATCACCGTCCTGTCACTGTCTGTCACTCTGGCTTTGTCCCCTGTCATGCCCTGACGCTGGCAGGTTAAGAAAAGGGGGGCCATCGGGGCACAGTGATAGACTGACAAGTGACAGGTGAAGCCAGCCAAAGGGCTACAGACACCCAAACACTCATACATAACCCAATGGTTCAATATGTATGAACATGTGCTTGCATACAAACACATGGCTGGTGCCAGCTTCATATCCAAGGCATAAACGTAAGAGTGGTATCAAAGCTTTATGCACCTGATGACGCACAGTAGAGTGAAGTGCTGGATATACTGAACTGTACTTACAGCATACAATTCATATACACTTCTTCTTTCCGTTGCTACCTATAGGGGTCGCCACAGTGGATCTTCTGCCTCCATCTTATCACTTGCATCCTCTTGTCACACCAACCCTCTGCATGTCCTCCTTCACCATTTGAGCTTCCAACATACCACCTGCAGTCAGATCTAAGCGAAACCTTAAAGTGTGTGTATACATTGGAAAAGGCTTGGGCTTATATTACATTTTTCATGCAAGAAAAGGCAAACACTACAAGAGGCAGAGATTTTATTTGGGGGGTAGAGATATAAATTTTGTCTGTTTGCTAGCAAAATTATGGATGGATGTTTTTATTCTAAAATCAGTGTTATCAAACAAGTAATGTCATTAAATAATTGCTGAGAAAATACAAGGAGATCATCAAGTCATCGGAGTGTAACCGAATTACAGCCAACATATGTGCATGCCCCAATACGGGACTGGATTTACAGCTCTCTTTGTCGCTTGATGGACTTTTAATGGCCATTATGGCTGCGGCCTTTGGTCCCAAACCGAGCATTAGTCCGTCACTGTGGCTTGAATCTAAGCTGGTGCCAGAGGTTGCACCCAAATCATTCCATCTGACCTGAATCTCCCATTCCATTACCCAGCACTCCCTGTGGAGACAGTAGTGGTCCCTCAACACTTGAACTACGACCCTAGACCTATCAACAGAAGGAGGATTTATAGGCACTGAGGCAGGCATCTGAATTGTCTCACCTTGTGTCTCAGTGGGGATAAAGTCATGATGACGCTATAGTTATGAGGTTTTGCTCTGAAATGTGATTTAGTTATTCTTACCTAAACTATTTGAAGAGGCAGTATTGTGCAGGGGGATATTTAAAAAGTTGCTTTTAGGTCAAAAGTTTTAACCATCACCACTTCCTCTTTATACTGTATAACATTGTATAATTTAGTGTACTATCACAAATTAGTAGTTAGTAGTTATTGGGGTTTCCATGTGAGTCTCCCTTACAGTAAAAGTATTCCGTTTGTAAATGAGAAGTACAAGTACTAAGATGTTCAGTGATAATACCAATAAATGTGACGCAGCACAGGAAACCAAAGACGCAGACCGAGAATCCTGGCTGCATACAAAAACAGCCAAACAATGGTGCAACCAGACTTTTCAATATTTCCAATGTTTGTTATCTTAACTTCACTGTCTGCAACTATCTCTCACAACTTTGTCTGAAAATTTTAGTTTATTCAACAGTTTCCGATGCATAAACTGCAAATAAACAATGCACTATTTTTGCCCCAAAACTTTGTCCAGCAAACCTCTCAGCTATGGGGGAAAACCCCTGCTCAGTGCAGCCACACATGCTTGGGAGTGTGACACCTGTGGTGATAACGCTGTGCGGATTGTGATCAATCAATGATTTCTTGTAAACACAGGAGTCTTTATCAGAAGCTTAATCATTTAATTCGTCACTTAGCACGTTCATAACAATTTGCATCGTTACTAAACCACAGCAATTCAAAGAGCGGACACAGCTTGACATCTTCAAGTGAAAAACATATATGAAATAAACAAAGATGGATATACAAAATCTTTTTTTTTTTTTTTTTTGCATGTTAATCTATAAGTTTTGAAAT
>VUQI01055566.1:0-14791 GCA_015106735.1 Paratilapia polleni | reverse complement strand
ATTTTTTCCCCCCAAAAAAAAAAACAGAAAAAAAAAAAAAAACAGGTTTTACATTTGTGCCAGTAGAGAAATTTGAACAAAAATTTTTATATGAATTACATCTGAATGTGGCAGAATGTTACATACAATACCTTAGAACAACTGAATTGCATGCATTTGTTGGCATTATTGTCAACCCTGTAAATGTCAATACCCATTAGGGCAATAAATACATGTACTCAAATGTTTTTTTAAATTTATATTATGAGGTAGATTTCATTAACAGAAACTAATCCAGGGCTTGAGGAGGAGAGCCCACAGATGTCTCAAGGAGTGGTGGCTCAGGCAGACTGACAGGATGAATACCTTTGCTGATCCATGGTTTGGGATTCTTCGGACTCACACTGTGACATAAATATCTGGCAACCAGACATAATCCTGAAAATTGGTTCAGGAAAGGAGGAATGGAAAATTAGACTGAAAAAGTGACTCACACAAGCATATTCAGACACACAACTGCAGCACGTATTTCAAACATATTAATTTCATGAGTTTTATAATCAGTAAATAAGGAATGAGCAAATACATTTTTAGTACAATAGCCAGTATGTGGAAACCAAGAAAAAAAAAAACTTTTAAAGAAGACAGAGAGGAGGGATAAGAGGTATACTTTCACTGTTCAGAGTCCCGGCAGGCCTGTGAGACAAGCAGAGATTGGTGGGGATGTGAGAGGAAAGGCACTTGAAAGCCCAGCCAGGAGTTTAAGATGTTCAGAGGGAGTTACTGGTTGCCTGTTCTTCCTCTCGCCTTCCCTCCTCTGGTTTCCTGAGTCTTTTCAAGCTCCAGGCCCACAGACCCTTTCTTCTTTTCTCATCCCTACGAGAACCCCGACATGGATGACAGGTACAAGAGAAAAGAAAGACTGTAGATGTGTAAAGAGAGGAAAAGGAAGAAAGAAACAGAGTAAATGAATACAGGTGAGGGACTCCAGACAATGGCGGGAAGGAGAGAAAGAAAGTAGGAGAGAAGGTGAGAGGTGAATGTTAAATGGGATATACTGTATCCCATTTAACATAGCTGAATTTCTACCTTAAAGTTTAGTTCAAAGTACTGTCTCATACAGAAGTGACAGAGAAGCTTGCTGTCAAAAATTCCAAAAGTAAACCTGACCAAACTATAGAAATACTAACAAATATGGTTGGAGTCTAGAAGGCAAGTCAAGTTTGTTTCACATTCGCACTCAAATTCTCTTTGGACCAGGCTCCAGACTATTTATCCCAACTTCTTACCAAACATACTGCTGCTCGTAGTCTTCGATCACAGGCTCAGAATCTGTTGGTTGTTCCACGCACAAGATTGAAGACCAGGGGGGACAGAGCTTTTCAGTCTGTGGCACCAAGACTTTGGAACAGTCTCCCACTACAATTACGTTTAGCTGACTCTGTGGATTCCTTTAAAAAACTGTTAAAAACCATTTTATTTAACCAGGCTTTTTGTTGATATTTATACTGATTTAATTTATTCTGAGTCTTGAATTGTTCTGTATTGTTTTTATTGTTTATTTTACTGTATTTTGTGTACAGCGCTTTGTGACCACTTGTCTGTGAAAGGCGCTTTATAAATAAATGTTACTTACTTACTCAAGGCGCTTTATATTTTAAGGTAAAGACCCCACAATATAGACAGAAAACCCTATGAGCAAGCACTTGGCAACAGTGGGATGGAAAAACTCCCTTTTAACAGGAAGAAACCTTCGGCAGAACCAGGCTCAGGGAGGGGCAGCCATCTGCCACGAACGGTTGGGGGTGAGGGGAAACAATCACTGCTGGTGGGGGTTGTAATGGTTTGGGGGATAATTTTTGGGCTCCTTACTACCAATTCATCATCATTTAAACGCCACAGCCAACCTCAGTATTGTTGCTGACCGTGTCCATCCCTTTATGACCACAGTGTACCCATCTTCTGATGGCTGCTTCCAACAGAATAATACACCATGTCACAAAGATCAAATCATCTCAAACTGGTTTCTTAAACATGGCAATGAGTTCACTGTACTCAAATTTCCTCCAGAGTCACAAGATCTCAATCCAATAGAGCACCTTTGGGATATGGTGCAACAGGACAATTGTGTCATGGATGTGCACCCGACAAATCTGCAGCAACTGCGTGATGCTATTATTTCAATACAGACTAAAATCTATTTCCAGAACCTTTTGGCAGTTCTGAAGGCAAACGAGGTCCAACCTGGTACTAGCAAGGTGTAAATAATAAAGTGGCCATTGAGTGTATAGTAAACAGCAAACTAAAACTGTATATTAAACTGCCCAATCCAAAACTAATCCTAACAATATGTTTACTGATGTAATTCTTTTTATGAAATGCATTGTTAAATGTAAAATATGACTCCACATATATTAAGCAGAGCAAGTATGTGGTGAAGTACAGGTGAAAAGTATCTATTTTCATTCTTTCATCCTAAAAGGCATCCTCTTATGACCCCATTCAAATTTACAGGCTCCTCTGAAAAGGGTTTATCTCAAAAAGTGATGTAATATTTATCTCCACCAACCCCAATCCCAGTAACAATGAAGTACAGGTGTATAGTGCAAGGGGAGACACAGGAGTGCTGTTTTAAGTTTGTAGGGATGAGTTATTGTTCCCATTTTTTAGCCATATAACAATGATTTGCATGGCAGGCCCGTCAGTCGATGAGGTCACTGGAAAAGGGTTTAAAGCAAGGGTGCTTATGGTTAAAGATAATAAATACTGCTATGACAAGATGAGTAGAAATGACAGATGGTAAGGAGGTATTTTTTTCCCTTCTCAATGCCATGTGTGTCTGTCATATTCTCATTCTTTGAAGGGGTGATTGTAGAAAGTAAAGCGGTCCAACTCTGAGTGAGAGAAGAAAAAGGATTTAAAAAGTTCAGCTCTTTCTCTCGATGGGCTCTTTCATAACCATTAACTGTGTGATGACACCAGCGGATATTCAGATTGATTTACCATCGTCTGGGGATCACTTGGCCTGCACAGAAGTCACCCATACCAAAGATTCATTTGGGTCCTTAATGAAAGGCTTCCTGCCCCAGTGTTTCTTCAAACCCAAATCCACCTATTTCATACTTCACTTTGATTGCTGTAATGGCCTTATTTATGAGGTCACCAGTGAAACGTGTATCTCACTGGTAGTTCTTTAGCCACAGAGTAGACAGGAAATTAATCTAAAAATCTCCAGATCCGACCGTCATTTTTCAAAAAATGTTGTGGTACCCGAAAAATCAATGCAGGAGTTAAGGAAATTCCTAACTTTGAGATTAAGGACAATCTGTCAGGAAAGTCTTGGCAAAACCCCAGTGTAATACAATAGAACAGCAGATGTAACAGACTCTAAAAATAAATAAATAAAAATGCTACAAAGTTGCACCATTTATACTAACAGGACTCTGTAGTTAGCAATTACTGTCACATAAGGCCTTTACCGACACTGACAGTTTCACCCTGAGGAGTAACCTGTGAGGTAACATCAAAGAAATCATCAACGATGACCTTGACCAGGCCTGGAGTGGAGGCAGCATCAAAGCCATTGAACTGCTGTGTGTTTAAAGTAAGTCCACAACACTGGTCTGATTAACATGTCACAGGAAGATGGGGGCCTCTATAATCAGCCTGCAACAATGATTAGACCACCTAGTCCACACTCTCCTACTGCTGAGGGGTATGAGGGGTAGCTAAAGTCTTAGTCCAAGAAACGGGTCATTTAGCTGTCCTTGCCAAACGGATGTGGACATAGTGTGACAGTCAAGCATAAGGTTATGGTTTCCAATCACAGCTAGAGAGAAAGGTGATGGGCATGGACTGAGTGGTTGAGAGTGAATGAAGAATAGGGGTCATTTTTACCAGGAATCACTGGGTTCCCCGGTTTGTGTTCACCTTTGACCCTGGGGGGATGCTGACCTGAATTTCCCCATGGTGATTCATTTCCTATTCCCAAACAAAAACGTTTTACTCCAAAACTACATTATGTATACAAAACACATCCCTGTAGCTATGGAGATAGCTGTGGATTTAGAAGGAGGTGGGAAGGATGGATTTGAACCAGTGTCTTGACCGCAGTGTAGAGAAGGCATTGGAGGATGATCATTAACTATCAGGGCAAGTGCAATGCAGAGTGAGGCTGATATTTAACACTAAGCGTAAAGACAATAAAGGCACTTGAGATCTATATGGAATGGGTAAGACAGGTTAACACTTGCCTCTAGATCAGTAATAACAGAGGATGGCCTTGAGGTGCAATTTAATGGAGCACAGAGTGCAATGCAGCATGAATGGAAAAACTCAAAGGGGTAAAGAAAATATTCATCATTTGTCAGTGTTGTGCATCCGTGCTGCTCAGAGTTATTATAGTTTTATATTTTTATTTCGTTTTGACTTTTGGTTCCTAATTCAGTTTAGTTTCAGTTAGTTCCCAGAGTGGGTTTGCTCATTTCAGTTTAGTTTTTATTGTTTTAAAATGTTTCGTTTTAGTTTAGTTTTTATTAGTTTCAGCGTTAGTTTTAGTCTTTTGAAGTATTATTGTATTTAGGGCAGATGCCAGAGACGAGATTTAGGACAGATATTACAATATAAACACAGGAATTTGTGAAAGCTGTTGACTCACACTCTTGTAGACATCCAAAGTCTCAATGAACATGTCCATCAAAGACTCATCAGGGAAGTTGCAATAACAAATTTTACCAAATTAACAAATACTGAAGCTAAGGATATTTCCTCTATATTTTTATTTTATTTTAGTTAATTTTCCAAATTCACAAAATTGTTTCAGTTAGTTTTAATTTTTTTCAAAGTCTAGCTTTTATTTTTATTTTAGTTAACTAAAATGTTTTCTAGTTTAGTCTTTAGTTTAGCTTTAGTTAACTATAATAACCTTGGTGCTGCTCATGAATGTGTGTATATGTATCAGAGAATGTATCAGAGCTGTAGTTATGAGACTTTGTCTTAAATCACCTTTAAGACACAGGTAGGTGATTTGAAAAGTGCTTCACTATGAATATCTTCAGTAATCCAAGCAAGACTCAAAGTCAGGATTCAAAAACAAGTCTTGCTTGGACAAGTTTTCATCTTGAGGTGTCAAATACTGCTAGCGTCACAAAGATAGACACAAGGTGTCCTTTGGATTTGGTGCCTTGAAGTATTAGCCACACCAAATATTGGACACCAAGAGATAACTGTCCTGTTTTAAAGAGTGATAAAGTCCACATTTGGGGTTTAGAGGGTTAACAGTGGAGTAACTTGCAAGTATCTCTGCGTGGAGACTATGGTTTATGATCCATTTGGGGATCACTGTGTTTTGCACTTTGTTTTCACTCGCTTTCTACTTTCATTTTCACTCACCAACTTGATTAGGTTTCGGAAAAGATTGTGGTTTGGATTACAATTTGCCCAATCACAACATTAAACCTACACATTGAAAAATGACACTTACCCAGTGCCCAGACAACTGTGACATCAAGGGGTCCTTTGGGAGAGTTGGGAGTTCTGGTGCATCACAGCAGTGCTGCCAAAGAACACCTTGTACATATCTATGAGATGCCACCTGGTTTGACAAAACTACAGTATTTGATGCCCTGGGAATGAAAACAGGCTGGAAATCTGTCTGATGTATTTAAAAAAGCAGAGAATTGTTTGTTAAGACTTGAATTGGACGTACAGCATAAAGGCGCTTTTTCAGTCTTTTGAATAAATGATACATTCCTTCAGTTGCTACATTCTTGGGTTTATGAACATCATTTTTTTTTCTCCGTGTGGGGCCAAACTCCAAACAATGAGTTATCCATTAATGGAGCTATATTCAGGAGCAGAGAATTTCAAGGCCATGCAGTGGGACTCTGGGTGAGGAATGGCTGCCTGGTCAAGCCCTCAGAATTACAAGAAAGAGCCAAATTAATCCCCTCACCCTCATTCTAGACATGCATTATCCTCCACTGTCATAAACTTGGCTGTGGACAAGATTTGCAGCTGCCTTTTGCTCTCTCTCTCCCGTGGCTTTCCTTCCTAATTGTCTGCGTGGCCAAGACCTTGACCAGAGCTTTTCTCATTTGAAGAATCTGAGATCTTCAGATTGATTGCCAACACAGGCTAGTAATAACACAAACTCTTCACCCTTGGTTTACGGAAGGAAGACAAAACTATACTCCTGATGGTAGATTTGCAGGGAAGCCAAAGTAATTAGGTGATTTTCCACTGAATTAAGATCTTTGTTGCAGAGCAAATGGCAAACTGAAGTTAAGCAACCTGGGATTAACATGGAATCTACTGCCACTTGACTGCCAAATTTATACAGAATAATTTCTTTTCCAGAGATAGTCACAAAGACTCTTTCACATGCATAAATGATAAACTGTTCAAACTTACAAACAGAACTTAAATCTAAAAAAAAAAAAATCACAAAGGGCTCTTAGATTATATTATACTCTTACGCCAAACAATATGCCATCATCTGAATAGAATACAGTAGATACTGTGTCTCAGAATGATTTCATTGTTTGTTGTTTTAATGTTTTATCCACTGCTGCTGCTACTACAGCACATAGATCATATAATGGAAAAGCCCTGCTTTGCAACAATTTAGTTAGTGGGAAGCAGCAGCGGATGTGAGCCAAGGTTATAAACCAGAGGACATCATCCCTTCTGATAAACCTCTGCTGTTGTGTGCCCTTGGCCAAGTCCTGCTCCATCATCAAGGCTATGATAGAGTACAATGACCTAGGCTAACATTGTCATGGTTGAAACACTGTGTCCAAAGAATAGAAGGGACTAAGAAAAGCAATCAAGGAAAAAGCTTAGAGCCTTTTTTTTTTCAGAAAGACAGTACTGTTTTGCAAAGAGTCATTAAACAGAAAGACAGCAGACACGGCCATTGCGCTTTGGAATAGATTTTATTTCCGCCTTTTTATTCTGAACGGTTCAATGAAATTTCATTTTGGCTCAGAAATAATGAAAAGCGGGTGAGAGCTGGAACTGTAGAGGGAGGACAGGAAGACTGGCTTCTCGAGTGGCAGGTGATTTAAGGCTGAAGCTCAGCACTCTTACTCACGATAATGAGGATGGGATTTATTTATTTTATCATAATCAGTTATATTTCAGAATTACTATGACGGCATTGAATTTAATTTCAGAATATTCTGACTTAATGATTGACTACAGCAGGGAGCAGTCTGTAGCGCATTATGTTTAAGAGACATCCTTTCAACCCAAACACTGCTGGAAGACTCAAGCTCAGGTGTTATAAGCCAGGAGCCAAAAACAAAACAGACAGAGCTTTTTCAACAATGAGACAACAGCATGCTCTCAATGCCTGATTTGGTGCCATTAAGTAATGTTTCCCAGCAAAGAAAAAACTTCCCCTAAGGCACAGCGTTCTGCTGCAATTTGGCTGATTAGATGATCTAAGCTGGTATTTATGGGGGATTTTGTTTGATCTGTTGGCTTCTATACATAAGGATGGTGGGGAAAGGAGGGGAGTGGGCAGAGTGCAAATGAGGGGAAAGCCATCCATGTCTGCAAGAAAGTGCATAAGTGAAGAACAAATTAAAAGAAGAGGTAAGAGGGGGAGCACGAGAGATGGTAAAAGGATGAAACAAGTGAAAAGACAAAGTGAGAAGGAATGAAGTGTGTCCAAATGGCAGAGGAATGAAAGTGAGGTAGGTAGAAGAGCACAGACTTCATTACAAGTCAGGACAGCTGCAGCTCCTGTTACTGTTCTACCATGTGTCTGATTGCACGTTTATACATTACACCCCCGTCTCCATCACTCCTGTCTTCTCCAAATCTGTGTACCTTTCACTGTTTTCGTACTTTGTAGTCCTTGTGTTCCTCCTTGACCCTGCTTTACCTTCCTCCTCATGCGTTTCCCCCCCTCTCTCTCTCACCTCAGTTTCTGAACTTTTTGACTTTCATTTCTATTCTGTTATAGTAGGGCCAAATCCAGGATATCGATATGATGTTACGATTCATTAGCAATCCAACATCTTTGCTTTTTCCAGCTCTCCTTTCCTGTGGATAGGACATATTTCCATACCTCCTGCTCTCTGAGACCACTACCTCTGGTGGTCTCATCAGTGTGTGTCAACTCTACACAACCACCTCCCTGCCTGGGCCAGTCCAAGTAAAACCGCAACCTTTTTATCACAGACCCATACTGTGCTTTGCACCCTTAGTCCCTGTAGACAACATTTTGTTTCCACCTTCACAGCAGCAGAGACCTTGCATAAAACAGCATGCTGTTAAAAAGCCAGACATTTGATAAAAACATGCTTCTAATATGGCCCCCACTAGCCATTTATGATGTATAAATAAGCTGCAAAACACCATTAATTAAACATGTGAGTTTACAGCAGCAGCCCAATTCTGCTGCAGGGTAATAGTTTAAGGGAAGGAGGCTGTTAAAACAGAGCCACCAACAGAGAAGAACCACGACACAAAGGGGGCCCACACAGGCTGTGAGTTGTCTCTCTGTCTGCCCCAAGGACAGTGAATCCCATCACTAAGCAGGATTGTTTACATGCATTCCAGACAGGGATGCATTTATTTCACTGCTGGGGCAACTATGTACAACCCAACAGTGGGAATAAGCAAGTAAAATTCATCATCTACTCCTGGGTGCCTTACCTTATCACACCAGGTATGATATAATAAACCACAAATTAAGTACAAATTTTATTTTATTTCATGTTTGGTCATACACTTCATTTTATATAATAAAAGTTACTGGAAGGTTTTTCACACATACATTGCAGTTCAGAACCTTTCTAGTCATGATCCAAAAGAGGTATATATGAGAATGCAAATGTCTGACATTAAACAGGCTTTAACCAGCTCACAGCTCCACGTGACATTTCCCTAGTACAAAGTCCTTGTAATATTTTAATGAAATTTATTTCATTACTATCAATTTGTCACCCTGTGTCCTACTTGCTCTACTTGGGCCGCATCCTTGCACATGCCATATGAGTACTTCTCATAGTAAGAATACGAGAATTTTCATTCATGTGTAAAAACATCTTAAGACAGCACACAGGAGAGCTAAGCAAAATTCAGAGTGACAGACTGGATTAGTATGTGTAATGTAATTACTGAATTTGGATTTGTAATCCCTTAGATTTTTCCCATCTACCAGTATCACCTCCCACTCTCTCTCTTTCCCCCTTTCTCACACACACCTACTAGTGAAAAAACATCTGCACTGTGCCTCATCTGGTTTGCAGGTTTGTCAGCTTGTTGAGGGACATAACACTTATCTCTACTCCACATCTAAAGCTTGGTTAGTGGTGAGTGCCTGTTCATGTCCAAAATAGCTTCCAACAGGGCCAGGGTTAGAAGAGAAAGGATACCAGCCCGGCCACAACTAATCATCATGTGATGAATCATTTGAGTCAAAGCCCTTAACTGTGGCTAAAGGATCACAGATTGCAGCTCTCATCTCTTAAGGCCCCGGCATCTTCTTGATTTATATGTATTCTGAGTACAGACTTTGCTCTTTGATCTACTGTGCCGTGCTTCCAAATCCATATGTGGATTTGAGATAGAAAGAAGTAAATAAAATAACAAAGTGTTTCAGATCCACATACAGTACTGTGCAGAAGTCTTGAGCCACCCCTCATTTCCTTGTATTTTGCTAGAAATGTGGGAAATAGGTGCAGCACTGTGGCACGGTGGTTAGCATTGTTGCCTCACAGCAAGAAGGTCCTGAGTTTGAAACCACCATCTGGCCGGGGTCTTTCTGTGTGGAGTTTGCATGTTCTCCCCATGTCTGCGTGGGTTCTCTCTGGGTACTCCCGCTTCCTCCCACAGTCCAAAGACATGCAGTTAGCGGGGTTAGGTTAATTGCTAATTCCAAATGGTTGTCTGTCTCTCTGTGTTAGGCTGGCGACCTGTCCAGGGTGTACCCTGCCTCTCGCCCTGTGGCAGCTGGGATAGGCTCCAGCCCCCACCTGCGACCATGAATAGGATAAGCAGAAGAAGATAGATGGATGGATAAAAGTAAAATTGAAACTGATAAAAACTAAACATAAAAAAATCAAACCTACACTGAAAGATCCCTTAAGGTAAACAGAGTTTAAAACAAAAATAAAAACTAATGAAAAACTTTAATAACTCTGGCACACAATGCTACAACACCGTACTGTATGTGTTTCAGCATTTAATAACAGCAGCTAATATCAAACTTAACTTTTCTGTCCCAAACAGTAAGTGCAGGACTTGCAAACAAGTGTTTTTTTGTACTGCTTGTACGGCCATTTATGATGCTATAAGAAAAGAGTTAGAGCAGTGGATTGTCTCATCATCTATCAGTCTCAAGTTACTACAAAAACTAACACTAAACAAATGCTATTGTTTTATTGTTTTATAATGCTACTAAAGGAAGCAGCCCTTCACCTGTCAGTAAATACAATGTATGTCTACATTATGTGGTACCAGTTCATGTATGTATTTGCTTTTTCATCCCTGTGAGATATGAAGATATTTGTGTGTATTTTCAAGACTGATAGTTCTAAACACAACAGGAGAACAGGCCTATAAAGGAAAGAAACACAAGATGACAGTTGGAGGTGCATGGTATAACTATTTCTTGAGCAACAACTGCACCGAGGTTGCTGGTGAACCAAAGGCAATGCAGCACTTATTTGCAGGGTTTACTGAAGAGATGATCATCAAGAAATACTTGGAGCACAAACTGTAACCCATTCTAAAACCACAAGTGTTCAGCTTTACATTTTTGTTTCTCTTCATATTCAACAAACAAGGCACTTGGACAGAGCCTTGCTCAGTGTTTCCCCCCCTTTTCCTCACTTTGCACCAAGCTAAACACCTGATTTCACCTTTAAGCATATTTCCACAAAAAACAAGCAATCCTTTTAAGTGTGCTTTTGTATTTCTTAAATAACTTGTTTTGATAAGATTTAACTGGACTTAAAATGAGCAGTATCTGTTTTGAGTGTAATCACATTAAAAGCCCATCAATCTGCATTATGATTGACTATAAATCTCTGGTGTACTCTGCCGCCATTCCTTTGAGTTTTTACAGTGAACTGCCATAACTCTTAAGATTAGACACTGATGCTAAAGTAAATTAACTACGGTTGTCAGTTGGCACAGACTTTCCAATGCTTAATGAATATGCCCTTTTGGTACCAGAGGTATTTTAAATACATCATGCGGTCTGTTACAGCTGGCAGAGAAAACATCATAACCAATTTTGTCTGACTTGCTGAGTGTGTTGTATTTACTGATCCACTGAGGGCAGTTGATTGCTTGCAGGTCTGATTACTTAGCTTCATTCAATTTGGGTCATTCCCCAGAGCTCCAGTACACATTAGTGATGGCCTATTGTGGCAGCCTGCTGTTCTGGCAGCTTGTGTGCACGTCTCAAGCTGTGGCTGAGCCAGAATGGTAATAGTGATAGGAGACAGACTGAAGGATGGATTGATGCATAATGCAGCACCTGTTCAATCTGCAGATGCTGGGGTTAATACATGCAAATGCCTTAGACAGATAGATAGAATTTTTCTTTTGGTAAACATGGATAATTTATGATCACTGTATTTATATCCAAAGTTATGTTGAGATCTCTGTCATGCTATGAGAGAGAATAATGTGTTTTGATTCTCTCTTCCACAGTTCATTTCTCATCTGTCTGCATTGTGTTCCCTTCTCCCCAGCGCTGTCACAGAGCTGTTATTCATCCCTGCATCATGGAGGCTAAGCCTGGTGCATCATGGGAGCTCATCAGCAGTGTGACAGATACAATATATGAAGACTGAGAGGTCGTCATGGAGACTGGCAGCTACACCTCAGGCCCAGCCACCACTGATGGGGCTCGGACAGCGGCTGGCCTGGAGGGACTTGGAGTCCTTCAAGAGCAAGGAGGAGGAGGCTCATTCAGCACCCCCACATCCTGGTACCCTCCATACTCCCTGGGCTTCCAGGTGTCACTCACTGCCTTCCTCATGCTGGAGCTGGTGTTGGGATTCAGCAGCAACCTGACTGTGTTGGTGCTCTACTGCTCCCAATCCAATTTAGTGGACTCAGTGAGCAACATGGTCACCGTCAACCTCCATGTGCTGGATGTGGTGGTATGTGTGCTGTGTGTGCCCCTCACTCTGGCGGTCATTCTTCTGCCTCCAGGACCCAACCTGGCCCTGCTGTGCTGCTTTCACGAGGCCTGTGTCACCTTTGCCAGCATCGCCACAGCCATCAACATCCTGGTTATCAGCTTGGACCGATATGACATCTCAGTACGACCGGCCAATAGGCTGCTTACGACACGCAGGGCAGCGCTGCTCCTGACTGCCGTCTGGATCACCTCGGTGGCTGTGTTTTTTATCCCATTCTTGGAGCTGCAGTGGTCCAGTGCAGAAGAAGCAGAGGAGACAGGGCAGGAGAAATCCTTGCCTTTGTCCCCATATGGTGTTCGTGCCACAGTGGTGCCAGCATGGCGTAATCGGACCCTCCTATGTGTAGGTGGTCAGGGCTTTCATACAGGCCTGGGTAGGTATTACCACCTTATCCTTCAAGTGCCCATCTTCTTCACCACTGTGGCAGTCATGTTGTTTACCTACTCCAGAATACTGAGGGCTTTAAACATCCGCATTGGCTCCCACATGAAAAAGAGCCAGCGGTTCAGGGGCCCTTCCTGCAGGGGGCGCCATAAGAGACAGAAAAAGGAGAAGGCAGGGCTTGCGAATGATGGTGGGGAGTTAGGAGGAGAACAGTGCACCACAGATAGTACCAAACAGCTCAGCCGTCCTCCCCTCATCCCATCCCCAACCCCGACAGCTACCTCCCCGCATGCCCTGTCCTCTTCCGCTCCACTTGTCAGCTCTGATATGGGTGCTGCCACCCCCATGCCAACCACAATGGGCGTCCAGGCTTCTGTGTCGGCCATCATTGCCCTGCGGCGGGCAGTAAGACGACATCGAGATCGTCGAGAGCGTCAGAGACGTGTGTTCAAGATGTCCCTCATCATCATTTCAACCTTTCTGGGCTGTTGGGCTCCCCTCTCTGTGACCAATGTTCTAATCCTGGGCGTCGGCCCCAGTGACGTCCTCGTCAGCCTGCGCCTCTGGTTCCTTGCTCTGGCTTATGGAACCACCGTCTCCCACCCACTGCTTTATGCTTTCACCCGACAGAAACTGCGCCGTGCCCTTCGTGCCAAGGTTAAGAAGAGGGTGGTGTCCCTGCTCCAGGTAGACCCTTCACCAGGGGGAACAGTTATACACAACTCCTGGGTGGAGAACAGAAAGACCAGCAGGCAGGTGCGTCTGGAAGCAAGTGAAGGTACCGACCGCTGCCTGGGAGAGGCCCTGTGAGACTGAAACACGCAGGTCAGGCTAGCACAATTAAAAACCAGGTGCGTTCCATTATGAAACTCACTGATGCGAGCAGCCAGCGTGATAAATGTGAAAAACACATTTTCACCTTGGGGAGATGTTTAAATGTAACCACCAGCAGCAAGCCCCTGCTACACTCCTACCTCAGCACAGGCTGCAGTGGAGAAGCAGGGTGCTGTAATCACTGTGGCACTCACAGCCTCTGCAGAGAATCATACAACAAACAATGTATATAATTTGCACTCTGTGAAACGCTGAAGTCTATTTACATATGGAGCTGAATGAGAGAACATCCTCATAGTGGTGCTTGCATAACTGCTCCTAAGAATGTGTTTAGCCAGCAGAAGATATGATCTGCCTCCCACTCAAAGGCTCCAAGGCTTTAAAAAAAAATGCCGATACACTTCAAACACATAAATACTTTGAATGTATTTAATATTATCTTTGCCTTAAACATTCTGCTAAATGGTATGCTGTGCATTCTGAACAAAAAAGGGAACATATTGGATATTTAAATGGAAGACACAGTGACAGCTGTATGAAATATGATGATGTTTTAACATTTCAGGGTTTGGGAGGGCCAGTCTACAGAGAGAAGATAAAGAACAAGTCAGAGGATAATTAAAGTGTAAAATAATAAATGCAGTTTTGCTTTATTGTAAGTAGTTATCATGCAGTCAGATTTTAGTGTTTATATAAGTTTTGCAACACTCCTTGATATAAATGCAACTCTTTTGCTCCCCAGTTTATATCAGATGATCAGATGGTGTAATATATTTTTTGGTATTGCAGGCTAGCTGTCTCCCCCTCTTTCCACTTGTTATGCTAAACTAAGTTAACTGGCTGCTGGCTGTAGAGTCATATTTATTGTCAACATGAGAAGTCTTCTCATGTGACTCTTGTTGAAAAAGAAAAGGGATTATTTCTTAAAATGTCTGCACTTCCTTTAAATAGTCAGAAAAAAGACATCTAAACTTAGCACAAAAAGTAAGGAAATTTGTGTTTGGTGGATTATTTCTTTGTTGTAACAATGCTTCTTGGCAATAAATCTCATACCGTTGGAAAGCCTGTTCATTTCCCTTTAAATGGTGCCACATTTGTAAGGAAAATGCATTTGTGGGTTGAGCAGCAGAGTTGAGTATGTGGGTTGCGCCCATGAAGAACTTGCCAAATCTTCTCTGCCAATGCCAAACAGCTTATTCTGCTATTGACTCTTGTTTGGTGTCGTTTATTGGATTGGATGATTGAAGTTTGAAGAAACAAGACATATTGGCAATTCAACAATTTATTCATTGAACAAACAGGGGCCTCAGTAGCATGTGGAAGAACCATACACAGCCACAACAGCCTGGCACCTCCTCCTCATGGTGGTCACCAGCTTGAAGTTGCCCTATGGCACGGGCACTATCCAGATCAGTCAAACG
>VUQI01055565.1:0-22665 GCA_015106735.1 Paratilapia polleni | reverse complement strand
CGTGCCAGAGTGACCAACACAACCACATTGGCTGATTTGTGACAAATGCTGGTTGAAGAATGGGATGCCATCCCACAGCAGTGTGTGACCAACCTGGTGACCAGCATGAGGAGGAGGTGCCAGGCTGTTGTGGCTGTGTATGGTTCTTCCACATGCTACTGAGGCCCCTGTTTGTTAAATTAATATATTGTTGAATCACCAATATGTCTTGTTTCTACAGACTTCAATCATTCAATCCAATAAACGACACCAAACAAGAGTCAATGGCAGAATAAGCTGTTTGCCATTGGCAGAGAAGATTTGGCAAGTTCGTCATTGGTGCAACCCACATACTCAACTCTGCTGCTCAACCCACAAATGCATTTTCCTTACAAATGTGGCACCATTTAAAGGGATATAAACAGGCTTTCCAACGGTATGAGATTTATTGCCAAGAAGCATTGTTACAATAAAGAAATAATCGACCAAACACAAATTTCCTTACTTTTTGTGCTAAGTTTATTAAGTATATGCGCTGTTCTTGCAATTCATTCAAAGTTGGACAAATAGTTGGACAAATAACATATTTGACCTGAATTTTGATATAAAATGTTTTCCTACCTAAAGTGCTCTGTCTCATAAAGAAGTTTTATAACTGAAGTTCCCATCAGCCAAAAGCAGCAGCTTAGTTTTTTTGTTTTGTTTTGTTTTGTTGTTTTTTTCCACAGAAGTGCATCTGGCCCTTCTATATACAGTGTAGTTTTTGGCAGTGGGAGACAGAAATCGACCAAATTTGTAGTCGTAAATTACACTGTGACATACAGTCCATGGATCATTTGGGGCTTTGGCGACCAAAGACAACCTGTAGCAAATTTCAGACAGTGATTTATGACCAAAATTCTCATAGTGTGACTGTTGCTACGTCAAACATCTGCAAACCAAATGATTAGAAAATATTGTAGAGCTGTAACCCTCTTCTGTACAAACCCTTTTGAATAATGGTAATTTTGTGAACTGGCCCCTGTTTAAATCTTAAAGTACTATAATGCAGGGTATGCTGTAGGGGAGACTTATCTTGTGACTGACAAGTTGCTAATGTATGAGCGTGCAGTGTATCTCAGTCTGCATCACAGGGGCTATATGCATCTTTTATATACAGTGCATGACTGGTTCTCAAAAATTCCTAAAACAAGCACATTTTCAGGAACTGTAATTGTTCAAAGCCAAAACAAACGGCTCAAAAGCTGAAGCGAACACTGGAACAATCGTAACTTTGATTTTTGGTGTGATTTTGAATCCAGCCCTCAAAGGATTGATGATTTTAGTTTGCGTGGACCGTTGTTACATCATTTTGTTCTCGACAAATCACACAATGTATGTCAGTAAAGACTTCCGACTTGAATATTTCCTTCATCAGGATCCGATGTGTGATTTAAGTGTTCCTTTCATTTTTTTTTTTTTTCCGAGCAGTTCAGTTAACTTAAAATACTGTATGTTCTCTTCCACTGGTGCAGTGTGGCTGGATTTTATTTATGTATTACAACTGCAACTAATACCATACAGGACTTCCACTATATTTAAAGTTAAGACAGCATACTACTATTACATGTTTTCAGATTAAGGTTTCAGGCATCACATCATACTATCGTGTGTCATGTCAGCTTATGGCCGATGTGGTGCCTTTCATAGAAGAGTTGGTTCTAGCATCCAGACAGTTCAGATTAAATTTAGATCAAACACTGAACACAATGGTTTTTTTTTTCTTCTGTCTTTTCTTTTGGGAGATTATGCATCACTAAACAATCTGCTCTGAGGCTCTTCTGCCTCTTTGGAGTAAATGAGTGGTGTGTAAAACATCTGGCATGATGTATGGTCAGTATTAGGGAGTGAACCTGGGGCAGTTATTTGCTCCACGACTGTCTGATAGGTTGTAACCCTGGAAATAGCAGTGCGACCCTCATGTGCTGAGCAGAACTTTTTCTGGGGGGGGGCTTTTTTTTTTTTCCAACAGATTACATGAATGATTTCCAAAAATGGAACTGGATAAGAATTTTGAGTTGTAAACAGACTCTCACACACATACGTTCCCATGTGAATCTCTGCATTTTACTTGCGGTGAACTTTCGAGCTAGCTTCTCTTTAAGCTAACAGGATTTGATATATTTATACATTTCTCTCTTCATCTCAGGATGACTCATGTATCAGTGGGTGTCCTGCGCCTTGATCTCCTTCCAGAAAATTTCTTTATTTCTTTATTTCTTTTACTTTGAGCTGTAGTCTTTTCCTTCCTCATCTCCATTTCTTCCACATTTTTTTTCTTCATTTATTTATTGGTTTTCACATTTTGAGAGTTAAAGTTATCTTCTTTCATTTTCTTTCCAACTCCTGTCCTCATTCTTGCCCTTGTTTTTGTCTTGAGTCCAGTCTGATAATGATTTGGAGTGCTGAGGCTCAGTCAGACAGCCAGACAGACAGTAATGAGGGCAGGAATACTGATTAGTGCAATCAGCGGTTTGTTTGGATTGCAAATCGTTTGTAACTCGAATCTCAGTTAAGAAGGCAAGGTGGCAAAGCCATCATTAGGCCCAGGGTCCTTTGTGGATGTCAAGCATCTGGGCTGCTGAAGTGCCCTTGAGCAAAACACTAAATCCTTGGCAGCTGCAAGGAGGTTGTTATCCCTTTCTAGATCCATGGGGAGACTGACCTCCTGACGACAGGGTAAAGAGAAAAGAGGATTCCTCTGCAGGAATTAATAAAATATCACGTTCCTGTCAAAGGTTCTCAGTGGGATATTTTTAAACATCAGACATACTGTATAATGAATATTAGAGCCTTAGTCTGGTGTAGATGTTGGCCACTAAAGTAGCAAGAAACTGCAGCAAGGAAATTCAAATGTTCATTATGACGAGATGGGATTTGGTCAGTTGTCATGAAGATGCTTATATATATGGATATATAGAAATATACTGTAGAAATATACAGTATAGCTTGCTTGTGGTGATCAGATCCCTTCTATGCTATGATAATAAAATTGTGTGACAGGTACCCTGATAGATGAACGGTTTGTATGATACAACATTGGCACAAATCCTTTGAGCTCTCTTCAATCCCAAGTTGGCCATACTACTTGCTATCATTTCTACCCTCTATTTCCTGTATCCCTTTGAATGTCACTGTCAATTACAGGCAAAGAATAAAGCATTTAAAATAATTACATTGAGCTCACTAATCTTTGGATAGATTGCCTTAAAATTTTCTACAAACATTCACAGAGCCCACAGGATGAAGGCTCCTGAGATTGATGGTTTCCTGATTTTATCTAGTGCCACCTTCTGGTGGTTGTACAGACATTTGTTGTTCCTTAGTTTGTTGTTTTGCCATGGTGTGGTGTAGAGAGGATCCAAATGTGGAAAGCAAGCCTTTACTGGGTGATAGAAAAAAAAATCTGAATTCATCAAATCTAAAACAGGAACAGGAGGAGCAATAGAATATTGAAAAACACAGGTGAACAGAAATGGAGGAGCACTACAAGGAGCTAAACATGATCTGACAAAGACAGGGAGGAAAAGAATATGATATATACACCGGGGATTGATTGGTTACAGACACAAGAGAAGAACAAGACGAATGAATGCAGTGAGGGGAGAGCAGAAAATCACACAGGAGGGAAACAAAAGCAGGAAGTAAAAGTAAAACAGGACTGACATGAAAACAAAACATGTTAGGTAAAAGTAAAATGGGAAGGATTCAAAAGATAATTGATACTGAAACATGAAGAAATGAAAACCAACATAAAGACAGAGACAGGGGAACACATAATTTTACATGCACACTAGGGAAAACAGTGGTTTGAGAATGCGGCACGACCAAAATTAATGTGACCGTGTGCAATTCAATTTAGTTCAATTCAATTTTATTTATATAGCGCCAAATCACAGCAGTCTCCTCAAGGCGCTTTATATTGTGGGGTAAAGACCCTACAATATTAGAAAGAAAACCCCAACAGTCAGACGACCACCTATGAGCAAGCACTTGGCAACAGTGGGAAGGAAAAACTCCCAGCCATCTGCCACGACCGGTTGGGGGTGAGGGGAAACAGAAGAGAACAGAGGGAGACAGGACAAAAGACACACTATGAGAGAGAGCCAGAGTTTAATAATAACTAATGATTAGCTGATGGCCATTTTCTCATAGACATCTATACAGCTAGACTTCTTTTTGCAGTTCCCCTGCTGGCCATTTAAAATAGTGCAGGATTGAGGCACTTTGGCATTGTCTTTACTTTCCAGACCTGGAAGCTACAACCATCTTTTCTATACAGTCTATGAATAAAAGTCATAGCCTGTATATGCTATTCATACTGTATGCTGTTGCTGGTCATATGCTATTGCTAGTCACACCAAATAAATTGCTTAAATTGGCTATTTTATTATGTTAGATATCAGGGAAAAGATTTTATCTTTTAAATCTCTTTTTTTTCCAGTTTTTTTTTTTCAGCTAAACTAATTGAGTTGGTGATATAAGATTTTATCTAGCTGTAATTGCCAGCAAATGTTACTTTGCAGGACGCTAACATTTACATTTTTCCAGCAGGGCTTACAGCTTGAACGCTAAGACATGAGTCTGACAATAGTCTGCCTCTAAAACGAGTAAGTGTGTGCTGTGGCATTTTTGATGATGTTTGACCACCATGTTATTGTCTCTCTAACAAAGTAGCATACACCGGAACAAAATTGAACACATCTCTATATGAAAATGGCACTTGACAAAAGTTGAATTTGCTGATTAGCTGCACACACTGCTGGCAGGACTCAACCCATGGTGATTCAAAGTCCCGCCTAAACAATATGAATCAATCAAACACCGTGCTGAGACATTGCCCCTCAGGTGCTAATTAGACCAAAAAAAAAAAAAGATGGATGAGCAAACAACCATGTAACATATGGAGGTGGTTCAAGTCTTTTAAGACATGCTTTATCAACACAGCACAAAACTCCACAGGGAGCTTCTGGGAAAACAGCGAGCCTTTACTACAGTGTGGAGGCTTTGAGCACAAATTATAATGCCTTAACATGAAGTCATGGTTGTTGTAATGTTCTTGGTGTCCCTTACTTCCTGTTTTTATTTTGAAGGTTTGTTTTTCATGTGTTTTTACTTCCCTGCTTTTTCTTTTTCCCCACACTCTTTTAGTGTCTGACTGAGTCCAGACACTTCTTCTCTTTGGTGTGGATTTAGTCTGTATATACTCTCATAGTTTTTGTCAGATCATTGTTCCAAAATAATTATTCTGTTCAGCCTGTCATCAGATTGTTAACATTATCATTTTACTGACAAGTTTCAGACTAGGACCTTAAACATAACAGTAGATTTGCATTTTTAATTTTTCAAACCCTGGCAGCTGCCACAGGGACTTTATATACAGTATAGCCCTCTTCAGTGGCTCTCTCATGCATGTACTAATATTTTATTCCACCTATTTTTTCTACAATCATTGCCACCTTTCAGATCTCACTATCAGGCACCTCCTCGTGAACAGGTGGCATTCTTTTATGAGATGTTTGTCTAGGAAACAGAGTTTGGTAAACCGGACTTCCTATTGCATTAAGCTCCAGAGGCTTTTAACCACTGACTGGCATCTTCAAATATTTGTGGCAACCACAACACTTTCATTATCTGTGAAAAACCCTGGTCACATGTGATAGGATAGCTTAAAAATCACATGCAGCTGACTGGAAACACCTGAAGGAACCTTGTAAGATAAATTTAGAGCCAGTGAAGCTTTCCTTTGGCACTCATGATTACAATTAAGCGATCAACTGTGAGGTGGCCCAGGGGCGAGTGGTGAAGAGTTGCTAGTTTTGGTTGTGAGTTAATTGAAGGGCAGTGATTGAGAAGAAGGCCTCCCCATTAGCTCCTAACAGAGCTCCTGCTTCATTAATCAATGTCTATTTGATCTGAGCTCTCCGGTTATCGCCATTGTTTCCGGGCAACATGAAGGAGAAGCTCGTGAGAGTGACTCTCTCACAAACAAGGCCCCGCTTTCATTTCTCCTCTTTTGCTTTTCCCTTCTCTCTACGTGTCATTTTTTCCCTGTAAGTGCTGTCTTTTAATGTCTCTGAAATCACTCACCACCACTTCTTGTCTGTCCTCGTCGGTGTCTGCTGTACTTTAACGGTAATGGTGGTCTTTTTTTCTCTTCTCCATTCCGTTTATTCACAGTAATTGTCTTTATCCAATTCATTCTGTTTCTGTCCGTCACATACTGTTCCACCAGAGCACAGACCCTCCAGAATATGAAACCAAATATCATCATTATATTACTGGAACTCCTCTAATTCTGCCTTCATGACCCAACATGAAAACCTGTTATTATCTCTATTATGTTAATGCAAATATGAGGCAACACATGTTGTTTTCAGCCTTCTCAGTTTGGCCTCTAAGGCTTGAACATCCAGCTGATAAAGAAATAAAGATCTCATCCTTCAATCTTTACCATCCCAGTGTCTCAGTGCAGTGGTAGCTCTTACCCAGTTGGAGTACATGGTGCTAGTGGACGTTTCCTTTTCACCACTCCTCATTACCACATACAGAAGCAAGAAAAAAAATCCTTCAGAGGTCAGGGGGGCTTGACCTCAATCCTCCATCGCTAAGCTGGTCTGTAGATTCTATACAAGATGCTTAATGACAACATGAGAAAGAACAAAGTGCTGATAGAGGCATTGTAGCTTACCAAATGGAGAGTGGCTGTTACAATGATGAATATGTTAAAATGGTTGTCATTAGGTAGAGGTACCTGAAACAGCCGTTTAAGCTGCTCTCTCTGAATCAGCTTCTAGTGAGATAGACGTGCTTCTAAGGTGGAAAATGTCTAAAAAAAAAAAAAAGCCAAAAGTAGCTCATTCTCCCAAGAGGAAATAATCTTCTGAGGGATAATAATCTGTGGGAAACAGGAACCATTTGAGGAACTCAATTTCTCTACCTGTTTTTCAAACTAAATCGAAATCAGTTTTTGGGAGATTGTTTCAAATGGTGGTGCTTTCAAATGTGAAGGTTCAGGAACATTTGAGTTGGGGCTTGCAGTGCTGAAATTACTGATTGTGAAAACACAAATGACAATGTGCTGGAGGAACTTTTACCCCTGGAAAAATTCTTGAATATAAATTCTTGGGAAATTAAGCTTCCTGGAACTTTCTGTGGAAAACACCGATAGTGAACAATCTTATTTTAAGCAGGTTTTACTCATATTCTGGTTAGCTATTAAATGATAATTCTGGTTAATTTCAATATATTCCTCATTTTACCATATATGTAGTTACTGCCGCTCCAATGTAGACTTTAAGTGAAACTAAGTTATGCACAAAACTCTTGAATTATGAGTTTGACCAATGTCCTTCTAGAAGAAATCTCATAGCTTGGCAGCAATCTTGAATCATATGATGGAGGTTATTTTGAAGCCCTATTTTGAAGCAGTGTGTGAAAAACTAAGTACACCCTTACTGCTTCCATGAGAATTAAGAGGGTAAGTAGCAGCCAGGTGCTGCTAATCAAATGCACTTGATTAACTGTTCATCAGTAAGTGTGAGCACCTCTATAAAAGCAGAAGTTTTGGCAGTTTGTTGATCAGGAGCATTCAGGTGTGTGTTAACACAATGCCAAGGAGGAAAGACATCAGCAATGATCTTAGAGAAGCAATTGCTGCTGCCCATCAGTCTGGAAGGGTTATAAGGCCATTTCCAAAGAATCTGAAGTCCATAATTCTACAGTGAGAAAAAATATTCACAAGTGCCAACCATTCAAGACAGTTGCCAATTCATCCCAAGGTTAGACTGTGCAATGCTCAGAGAAACTGCTAAAAACCCAAGAACTACATCTCAGACTCTACAGGCCTCAGTTAGCATGTTAAATGTTAAAGTTGATGACAGTCTAATTAGAAAAAGACTGAACAAGTATGGCTTGTTTGGAAGAGCTGCCAGGAGAAAGTCTCTTCTCTCTAAAAAGAACATGGCAGCATGACTTGGGTTTGCGAAGTTGCATCTGAACAAACCAGAAGACTTCTAGAATAATGTCCTTTGGACAGACGAGACCAAAGTGGAGATGTTTGATCATAATGCACAACATCACATTTGGAGAAAACCAAACACAGCATATCAGCACAAACAACTCATACCAACTGCCAAGGGGTTGTTGGAGGGGTGATGATTTGGGCTTGTTTTGCAGCCACAGGACCTGAGCACCTTGCAGTCATTGAAGCAACCACAAACTCCTCTCTATACTAAAGTATTCTAGAGTGAAATGTGAGGACATCTGTCCGACAGCTTAAACTTGGCCGACAATGGGTCATGCAGCAGCACAATGACCCCAAGCACATCAGCAAATCTACAACAGAATGGCTGAAAAAGACAAGAATCAAGGTGCTGCAATGGCCCAGTCAAAGTCCAGACCTCAACCTGACTGAAATGCTGTGGTGGGACCTTAAGAGAGCTGCGCATAAACAAATGCCCGCAAACCTCAATGAACTGAAGCGATGCAGTAAAAAAGAGCAGGCCAAAATTCCTCCACAATGATGTGATAGACTGATAAAATCATACAGAAAATTGTTACTTCAAGTTATTACTGCTAAAGGTGGTTCTACAAGCTACTGAATCATGGGGTGCACTTAGTTTCTCACACACTGCTTCTGCATTTTGGCTTAGTTTATGTTAAATAAATAATGACATGGTGCAATATGTCATGTGTTGTTGTTCATCTGAGGTTGTATTTACCTAATTTTAGGACCTGGCAAGGACTAGATGATTTTTTTTTTATGATGACCTGATATGTAGTTCCTTTTGAGAAATAGATTTTCTTTCTAATAGTGAGATAAGAAAACTGAAACCAGTCTCATGTCTGTGTATGACAGTCCATATGGTGTAGCAAAGCAGTTATTAGCCTAACATAAAGACTGGAAAGCAGGGTAATCAGCTAGCTGGGCTCTGTTAAGGATACCAGCCTCTTTAAAGGTGTACACAGAATTTTGTACACATACAGAAAAATATAAGAACAATTACAGGTTTTATGGAGTGTTAGGTGCTGTAACAATTTAATTTTATCCAACCTTATAGTATTTGTGTGTAGCTTTTCTGGCTAGGAAGTAGGAAGTCAGATCGGGTCTGTGGTGTTAGCAAGCTGTCTGTATGGACATACGGGATAGCAGTTAACATTTTTACTTTTATGTGAATTAGTGAACTTTATAGATGCTAGTAGGCATACTTTTCACCCTTTTTTGTGCAGAGGTAAGCTGTTAGTAAGAGCTAAGCTGTTTCCTTGTGTTGCCAGTCTTTATGCTAGGCTAAGCTAATTACATCCTTACACAAAGACAAGCCAAAACTCGAGTGGGGTTTTGGTACTTTGCAGGTAAAATGACATGTAATGAATAGGTTAAAACTGAGCTAAATTTGGTTGAAAAATAATAAGTGCAGCCAGTGTACACGTGGCCAGTGTTTAAACAGCATATTGAAACATTTTAAATCTAGTGAAACCATAATAACTTCGGCCCTGTTCACATAAAGCATGCCACTCTTCACACATTCAAGGCTCTGGTTGCAGGTAAGCCTCTGATGTATTTACCACTCCCTCATTTGCCAATCAACAGTAACCTCCCATTGGTAGTCACTTCAATTACTCACCTCAAAGTTGAGATAAGTTTAACTTGGGCCCAACTCACTTCATGCCCATAACAGCTATTTTGCTACATAGCCTTCTGTACAAGTTGTTAAAATTTCACTGGCATGCCAAGGTCTTTGGTTGGCACTTTGGTGCTAGTCTCTTCATATGCTGATGCCTCTTTAGGCTGGCACTAACAGTTTTTTTCATTATCTACTTATAACTACTAGAAAATGTCCAACAACTGTCACTTTGTCCGAGACCTCAAACCAGATATTCAACTTAATATACTCCAAAAAAAGAGAGAAGTTTGGTTGATTTACCAACTATTTTTTTCAGTGCTATGCAAACACTAGACTCTCCTTTTTAACAAAGTCTTGACCTACTTTAGTCCACAATCTGTGTAAATCAGAGTCACTACTTATTGGTAACGGTTTTAAAACTGCACACCTCTGTTGTGTCATCACTTTCAAACTGAAAAGTGTGCCTCTCTTTCTCTGCAATAGTGCAGATTAATCAGGCACTGACAGAGATGATAGTCCCCTTAGAGTGATGTGTATGGAAAGATGGCCTTTGTGTTAAAGGTTTGCTTAGCTCCGCTGTCTGCCATCGACTCGGGCCTTAACAATGCAAAGAGGTTTGATCAGTAAATAGTAACAGAACAATTCTGATGAAAATCTCCAAAGCTCACACAATAAACTGGAAAAGCTGTGTGTCTGTAAGCCTGAGGTGCTGTTCCCTGTGGTTGAGTCATGGGGGGGGGATAAACTGTGAACACTGTCAGTGTATGGATTCGCTGCAGTCAGTCTGTGGGGAGGAGGGATTTTAAACCAGTTTCTCCCCTCACCATCTTCATCTGCTTGTCTTGGTTTCCTTACTATCACAATGTTAAACACATATTCAGAGTGACTTTTCAGAATTTTGCTCCTGCTACCCTCAGACCCTTCCCTTTCTCTGCCGCTCTCCAAATCATCCCATTCAACTGGTGGCATTTTCTTTCTCCTGCTTCCCTTTTGTTTCCCGTCACACCAGATTCTCCCAGCCTGTTGTTAGGCTTTTTCTTCTTTCTGTAGCAACAGCAGCAGCCAGCCAAGCGCTGCAAACGTCTTGAAAGACTGAGAGAGGTTGTAAATCATAGCACTCTCTCCACACTGTGCCCATGCAGCAGAGCCAGGCACTGCCAGCCATGCGCGCAGGGAGGAGGTCAATTCATCAGGCATGCGGGCTGTCAATCGCTGAATCAGTTTAGTCAGTGAGTGTCAGCAGTCAGTCTGAGCCTGGCTTCTCACTGCTGACATCAACGGAGGGTTAAACAGCATGAGAGGAAAGAGGAGAGGAAGTACAGAGGAAGAAAAAGCAGGGAACACTCATGCAGCTACCTGTCGGAGCGTCTTCAGCATCTCTGTGGCCTCGTCCTGCTTGCCTTGTTTGGCCATCAGCATCATCTCCTGGATCATGCCGATGCGGCGCTGGTAGGGCGGCGGCGGCGTCCCGCCACGACTCGTCCTATCCCCTGACTTCAGCATCAGGGAAGCCAAGATGTCTCCCCGCTCCTTGGTGGGCGTCCGCTTCCAGCTGTGCTGAGGACTGGCCCCTCCAGGCTCCTGGCCTTTGGTCTGCTTGGCACCCATGGTGCTGCCTTAATAATATAAACTGTAGCAATAGAGAGACTGGTCCCAGGGAGCAGTCATGCAGAGACAGCTTTGATTTATGTTTCAGACACTTGTTTCATTAAAATGTCAGCAGCTCATCACATCTTTGTAAAGTCTGCTCACTTTGGGGCTGAAATGTGAAGCAATAAGACTGTGGTTACACAAAAGTGTGCATGCTCCCAGAGTAAAACACAATTGTGCAAAAATCATTCAGAAGGAGCTCTGGTAGTTTTCTGCTTTAGGGGAGTTCTTATTCACAGAATACGCTGAAGCTCATGTCGGGAACAGGTCTTTGGATGCTGCCTGCAGCATGGCCGCAAAGCACGGACACAGCAAAGTCAGGGTGTAGGAGAGCTACAGCACAGTGGCCCGCCGTAGCCTCCTATCCCGAACACAACTTCAGCACGTCTCCAAAATATTTACCTGCTCCTTCTCCTCTTGTGTTGTCCTCTAAAAGAGAGCGCTCTGTCCTGGACCGGAGGGGGAGCAGCAGGCAGCGGATCGGTGCTGCATGAAGCAGGGCATGGCAATGTTTACGTCTCGTGTAGATCGCTGTCTGTTCCTCGCTCTGCCCTGTCCCTCCTCGGCCGCTGGAAGTCATGCGTTACCTGCAACAAAAGCAGCGTTCGCCCTCCTCCAAGGTTGATTCTCCATCATCGGCTCAGGGGCAGGAAACAGCGGCAGCAGCCGCATCCGCGCCTCGTCCCAGCTCGGCTGCAGCTCGGCGGGCTTTGACTGGAGTGGAGAGACTGAGGTGTCCCCTTGCTGGGACTGAATTATGAATCGCACCCTCTGTTCAACTGAACGGGGGCGCGCAGCGAGAGCACGTGAGCACAGGTCCTCCTTCCTCTTGGCGGGGTGACGGAGAGAGGCAGGGAGGGCCCGGGAGGGCGTGAGCACCGCCAAGTTTGCAGTTTCATAGCTCTGACGTTCCGTCCTCACGGGGGAGGTTTTGTACCAATGTCCATTCAAAATGTGTCGGTTTATTGCAGCATCGCTCACAGGCAGAGGTGGTTAGGGTGTATCTTGTCAAGATAACTCATGCATTTTAAAATCTACAGTCTTCCAGATGAATCGGCGTACAGTGGATCGTGAATGAAGTATTGATTAAAACAATAAACGAGTTAATGTTGGATTATTTACATATTTTGGCGGAAGTTGACAACTACAACCCGAGCTCATAACTTAATACCTGAGTAAAGTAGATCTATTTTGTGCACTGGACAGTGTCGCATAAAAGGAGTCATATTAATGATAAATGGCCTTTAGCGCTGTTCTGTATCTGCCTTTGAGAGTTCCAATATTCTCTTTAAACTTACATATTTTTTTTTTATAGAGTTTGGTCTTCTGAACAGAACAAATTAGTTTCAGTCTTAATAATGTAAAATGTTTGGCTACAGTCTACAGATCCGTTTAAAAAATAAAATTCAATGATATCACCCATAAGATACATAAGATATACTTTAAAATTGTTTTGTTACAGCAAGTAATTTTTTAAAAGTTATTAGACATCAGTTATTAATATCAATTTGATACCAGTAACATGCTTCCAAAAAGTAGTGACAGGGGTATGTTTAGCACTGAGCTGGTTCACATCTTAGTTCATTAAGCATTCAGAGACTGAGGAGACCAAAGGCTGCAGTTTTAAGAGTTAAATGTTTTCCCATTCTTGCTAGATGTAGGATTTCCCCTGCTCAACAGTTCTGTGCCTCCTTTGTTTGTTTTGTTGTTTTATAATGCTCCAGATGTTTTCAGTGTGGCACAGGTTTGCTGTACCATTTTACCCATGCACAACAGCCATGGAGCTGTTGTGCATTCACAATGTTGTTGGCAATGTCTTGCTGAAATAAACTGGATTTTACTGAAGAATGCATGTCTGGATGGCATAATCTGTTGCTCTAAAACCTTTATACATCTTTCAGGATCAACAGGACCTTCACAGAAGTAAGTTACCCATGCCGTGTGCACTAATACACCCCCATACAATCACAGACAGTGGCTTGTGAACTGTGCACTGGTAACACTGGCTGGTCCCTGTCCTCTTTAGTCCAGAGGATGCAGCCTCCATGATTTCCAGTTTCCCACTTTGTCTCAGTCAATCTTTAATGAGCCTGTGCCCAGATAAGGCAGCAGTGTTCCTTGATCTTGTCTATATTTGTTAAATGTTTGTTTTTTTTTCCTTTCCTGTGCATGGTCAAGTTCCAACTTGTATTTATAGATGCAGTGACAAACTACACTGCACTGACGATGGTTTCTAAATTGTTCTTGAGCCCATGCAGTGATTTCTCATATCATTTTGTCCCTAGTTTGTAATGCAGTGTTATAGAATGAAGATCATGGCTGTACAATAATGGTTTTCAGTCTTGCCCTTTTTTTTGTAGGGATTTCTGATTTTATGTGCAATATATGATGAAATCCCCCAGTTCTTTGGAATTTGACACTGAGAAATGTCGACTTTAAACTGTTTGATTCTTCACCCATGTAGTCTCTCGCAAAGTGGTGTACCCTTACCCATATTTGCCTCTGAAAGACTCAGCCTCACCCTGGTGCTCTTTTCATACCCACTCATGATGGTGATTAACTGCATGAGCTGTGAGGTGTTCCACCAGGTGTTTTTCTTTTCTTTTTTTTTTTCCTTTTTGGCATCACACAAAATTTCCTTCATTTTGCTGGCCCACGTAAAAATGTTTTAAACCTGGTGCTGGAATCAGTTTCAAAAGTATTCAATTTAAGTATCAGTGCATTCTGTTTGACAGTATATGGCATCCCAAGTTGTGGGGAAATCAGGTTCTAGCTTAATGTAATAAAAGTACATTTTGAGTTGGCATTCACTAAAACACGCATATGGAATGAGTCTGTTTTTTTAAGAGATAACATGAAAACAACTCAAATTAATCAGCAGTCATCTGTACTACCAGGGAAAGAACTGCACTGACATCTGGTGGTAGCTGTCTGGAACTATGACATCAGTGGTATAAATATGTGGTTATATTTAGCTCTGCAAGTCCTAGTAAGTCATTGCACTAAGATGAGCTAGATAAAGCCCCAATCACACAAGCCCAGAGACAGGTCAGCGACCCCCTGGCAACCACCGGTCACTAGGGACTGGGTGTTATCCTGACTTTGCGGACACTTTTCTCCATTTCTCTCCATGTCCAGGAGACAACAATAACACTGACAGCTTCATACATTCTCAAACTCACCAGGAAGTCAAGAATATTTTTCAAAAGGTATATTTATTGATTTTAATTACATCTTTATTTACAGTAGTATTTCAACCATCATAGTAGCTTCAAATCACACTATCAAAACAAAAACATGTTAGTTTCTTTCCTCATTTTATGAGAGAACTGTTAGGCTCATAAATTTTTTTTTTTTTTTTTTTTTGCAAAGTCACAGTGGGCCTTAACGACACATCCATGTGTCTACAGGATGAAGATGACGTTTTGGTTTTTATAGGGAGCAGAGACAGCAGAGAGGAAGGTAGACATCTCGCATACAAAACTCATCTTCTGGTAGCAACACCACTGATGACTCCATGGTGTGCCGCTTCTGTTCAGAGTCTGCGGAGACCTGACCCCTCGGCCTCCAGCAGGAGGAGGGTTCACTTTTGGCTGTCGACACAAAGCTTGCAAACAGTATTCAAGTTTGATTTTTCACAACACTGAATCAAAGTGGATGCAATTCAGACTGTCTGAAGCACACTGAGAAATCAGATCTCTAAAATCTACATTAATAAAACATTTACTCCAATCACTGACACCTAAATTATCACCCGAGTCCAATGCAAGACAAGAAATAGTGTCATAATGATATGCAAAGACTGCTCTGCACTGACTCAAGGCTGTAACTGCTGGCAAAGATACCACTACTTACTATACTAAACACATGAACAGGTCAATGTAACCATCTTTGACATTTGGAGTTTATAGAGATGTAGTTTCATTTTGAATTTAGAGTAATTTTTGTTTTCTTGTTAAGTGATTTCCACTTTGCTTCATTGCTGTGACACAGTAAATAATACTTTTGCACTAACAGGCCCAGAATTTGACATGTTCCACCCCCCCTCTTAAGTGCTTTAAAAAAAAAAAAAAAAAAAATCCCAATAGGGGAAAAGGTTCTAGGAGAAAAGTACTGCATCATGTTGTTAAAGTCCCTCTATAAAAAAACCTGGTCAATATTTCAGCTATTGCATGTCAGAACCAGGCCAGCTCAGCTTGGCAGCATTAATTCCCCTCCCAGCTTTCTTCCACTTCACTGTGCAAGTCTGCTCTAGTGCACAGGCTTGCAGACTGATCTTCTAGCCTAGATGAATTTAATCAGTGACTTACTGCTGTTGGGGGTTCTCTGATAGAAAGTGGGCAATGTGGGCAATGTGGGCCTGCATTTGGATCATCTAGAAATGGCTAAATTTTCCCTTTGCTTAACCTCACTGATGGTAGTCTCTGGCTGAAGGCTGAAGCAATGTTACAGGGGAGGGACAACTCTAGATAACAACAGGACCAGGACTGACAGCGTGTCCGGGGCCTCACAGGTGGTAGGAGACATTTAAAATGTGTAGCCAGCGGGGGGCGCTTTGTCATCTTTGTTGCTCTCCAGGGAGAAGGGGGGAATGCGGACATCGAAGTGGGAGCCATCAGTTCTTTCAATACGAAATGTACCCCTAAACGACAATAATAAAATCTGATTGAGAAAACCTGCAAATACTTAGGATTTTACAGCATGTGAAGAAGTAGCAGGATGAACAGGATGTGTGTAAAACAGACTCACCACATGTGACCACTTGGGGCTTGTAGAGACACATGGCTGCTGTACTGGAAGGCTGGCTGTTCTTTAGATAACACTGGCTCCTGTAAAGAGAAGTACAGTGAGTCAACTTCCTCCAAACTGTGTTCTCCACACACGGGACACTGACAATCAGCACTAAGTCCTATTTTCAGGAGCAGTAAACAGAGGTGCACTCAGACAGAGGAGTTAAGGAGAAGCAGCAGTATGAGTGTAACTCTCATACTGAGCTGAAATGATGCGAGTGCAAATAAACTATGTGAATTTTGTATTTTTAAGTTGTTGTTTTTTTTAATTAGGTGAATTACATGAATGCTTTTGTTTTGTTTATTTTGATCCCATTTTTGTACTGTTAGCAAAGCAATGTTTAAGTCAAGCTTGAAGCCGTTTTACATATAAAGAATGATTCCCAGTCTATTCCTCATAGTTTACTAATTTAAACAACGGAATTATATCAGTGGATACACAAAGACAAGGCATCTGTATCATATCAGAACTGGAAAGAGTTGAACTGGTGAACTGCTACTTCTAAGGGGGCTTGAAAATCCAAATTCTGATGTTATGTACTTTGAAGAACTGATGCATACATTTAAACACAGTATAGCAGAGCATATAAAAATCTACAGCCGAGATGCCCTTTTAGCAAACATAGTTCACTTAACACTTCTGCAAATAATGATGACAAAGCACTGTTTAAGGAGGGGCATCAGATCAGAATTTTATATTCTGTTTACACTGCATTCAGAGAGTTCACATTATTATGGAATGAAGATCTAGAAACTAAAATGAGAGCAGAGGACTGGAAATCAGCCCGTGTCAGAGCTCATAACAAGTCCAGGACTATGAGGCGAGTTATAATTTCTGCCTCTGAGCATTCAAGGGTCTGCTTGAAAGACAAGACTTTTGAAAACATATGGGGACCCTTTCTGAACTTTGTAAGGAAGTGGATACAGAATAGCTGTTTGACATAAACCATTAAGTATTTAGCTTGTAAGATCCTTCAAAGTTTGGATATTGGACTTGCATCACTTTCTGGTGATGACTTGTTTTGACTGAGAGGACTGGTTTGCGGTTTCTTTGCTTACTGTATCTGTTGTTCTGCGGCTGGTTGTGTTTGTCCAGCTCCACATCTTGTTGGTTTGTCTGTGGTTCTGCTTGTAGCAGAAGACTAGGGGCAGAACTCTGCCCCACTATGGAAAAAACCCTAATGGCTGTAGCATTTATGTGCGTTTGCATGTATCCTCACCCTGCCTACGACACCACGTCCTCGGACCGTCTCGAGGGTTCCTGACAGGCTGAAGATCCTCCAGTGTCTCTCTCTCAGCTGAACCACCTCGTTGCCCAAGTTCTCTAGACGGATACAGTAGCGCCACTGCACACAAACCAACTGATTTTAGCTGTTTATTTCCCCATTTCCCTGTATTTATTAAACATGATAAAATAAAGAACTACTCACCCAATAAACATGGGAGTTCTGAGCTTCCTGAGGACCACAAGGAATAGCCATTAGATTTCAACTAAACTAAAAAGAAGCATTTAAGTCTACAAATTAAACAGAAACAGGCTGCAAGTGACCCATCTTGCCATGCACACTGAAAACCACCAATGAAATGTGGTCAAGCTGTGAGGTGGTGGGGCTCAGGCTGTGCTGCAACAACAAACAAGTAATATTTATGAAGATTCAGCTACCCTCATTCCCATGTAGAAGGGGATGACAGTGACTCTGATGTTCTCGGTTGTCTCTCTGTGGACGTCTGAGAGCTCCAGCCAGGGGTGGTTCTTCTCCTGCCACGCCTTCAGGGTGTCTCTGGCTGTGAATGGAGGAGCTACGACACCCAGAAAAGAAAATGTCATGACTTCATGAAATAACAATTGAAATAACAATTGCAGGAAACATGTTCACTACATGTACAAGATAGCAGAAACTTGGAATTACATATATACACAGCCACTAACATAAACCTCTGTCTGATAAAGGATTTGTGTGAAGAATGGTGCTGAGTGCTGAAGAGTGTTTACATTTTGAGGGGTTGTACATGAGGAAGCGCTCAAACAGCTCGTGCTGGATGGGAACCTGCTCCGTGGAGTTATAGGGCAGGATGTCTTCATGGCTCACATAGTCCAGACCTAAAGGAGGAAATCCAGACACACTGTCACATGGGAGTGAAACAGAACAGTCCTAACTAGGGTCATCAAAAATATTGATTCTTCTCAGATTTCAATATTTGAAAATTTTGGTTCTATTACTTAACTTCCTCAGCATCAATACACCAATACCAGATGTATTTCTCTGCTCTTTTCTCTCTGACAGCAAACTGAAGCACACAGCTAGATGTGATTCAGTGTAAAATAATTTGTTGTACTGTACTGGTATGTTGTACTGAGGCCAGACTCAAATGTAATGCTGGGAATATGACTGCCACTTCCTAATCCCAAATGTAACTGAAATAGTGGACCCAGAGCTGGACGTTACCTTCAGCAGCAAGTCATCTTTAGACTTTTATTCATCGTGACAGCTTTTATTAGAAATAACACAGAAAGAAGCCAGTGCCTCCTGACCAGTGTGCATACCTGGGATGGCGTACAGAGCCCTGCTGTCATCATGGTTGGCCAGAAACGTCACTGCCTCCGTCTGAGACCTCTGAGACTGTCAGACAGAGCACAGACCAACAGTCACACACCTGAAGACTCCAACATTACTAAACAACTACAGTTCAAATCTACCACACAAGCAGTGGTGGCTTTATCACCTAGCAGCATTTCCACTCACTGCAATGCCTGTGATCATACAGACTGTATGCACAAGTGAACTGAAGACAGTGGTTGGTGGTCCTGAATAACTACTTGATCTTGGTAAAAACAACATAGGTCATTACTTACTATGTGAGGGCAGTCCCTGGTGTCAATGAGGACTTGGTAGTAGGTGTGAGTCTTCCCCTTCACCTCCTTGGAGCCATGGGCCCCTGGGGGCTCAGGTTTGCTGCAGGAATTCAAATTCAATTACGCAAAATGACCACACAGAGCCCCAGAAGCTCAAATCAAGGACAGCACATTAGCACAGACTGCCCTACCTGTCAGACATGGGAGGGGTGATGTCTCTGTCATAGAGGCGGGCATGCCATGGAAACAAGACGATACCTCTGTAGCCAAACACGCTGTGGAGAAACAGCTGGGGAGAGCCCAACGACAAGGACATAAGGCTTTCTGAGATTATATATGTAGGACATTTAATACAGCACAAGTTAGATGGGATTACAGTCACTTGACAAGATAATGCAAATGGGCTATACTGACAATACTGAGTTACATATATAAACTGTTTCAAGGTTGTGATGTACAAGTCTGAAAGGTCTGTTCCCACTCCTGGCATCATTCATCATGTACAACTGCAGGCAAAATAAAAATATGTGCAGTACTGTTGAACACCAGGGTCGAGCTGTACGTTAAGATTTTCTATTCTCTCCACACTGGTGCTTTGTTCTGCAGTATTTAGGATTTACCATACAATTCCAGGTTATGAATTAAATTCCATATAGTCTGACCACTAAATTAGCAAGATAAAATGACAAAGGTCATGCAAAGACAGCCTTACACTACTACACACTGCTTCAAAAGAACACAGAAACTGACGGGCTTGTCAAAGTGCGTTTCTCGTGAATCTCTGGGACAGTTACGTTACGCAATAAAAAATTAATTTCTCTTCACAACATTTTCATAAAATGTGTTTTTTTTCTTTTTTGAGCCCTTGTCTTTCCACACCAGGTTGCTGTTGTAGCAGTCCAGAGTCTCATTCCACTCTCAGACAAACTTCAACTCCACTGCCATGAACTGCAGCTTGTGACAGCAGTTCTTCTGCTCTCATCAATTTTAACCAGAACCTGCAGCAGGTGGAGGACTGCTTCATGTGCCACTACACCAAACTCACCAAGGCTACAGAGCACATCAAGGACTACAGTGGCTACCTGCAGTTTAAGACAGTGCAGTTGAAGACCATCAACAGGGATGAGGAATTGACTGAAGAGGCAGATGATATCTGCTCCATTATTTATTGTTTCAAAGTGTACATTACATATTCATTTATTTGATTTCAGAAAGTGTGCGAGAGTTTCCTGGAAATGTGTGCTCCTGCCCCTGTACTGCCATAGATACAGTCTAATTCTATGTGAAACACTGTAATTTTGTCTGTGCAGTTGGACGGGTCATGAAACTTTTGTTAATTATTTTTCTAATAAGGGAGAAGGAACAGGAGCTAGACCAGATCATCCGAGCTTTTGGTAACACAGCATAGAGAGATTATGAACGTCTTACCTGTCCCGTTTCATATTTGCCATGCTGCTTCACAGCCTCAAACACTCCCACGGTCTCCAAAATCTTCCCCTCAGGCCTGTTCCTGCCAAAAACAGGCAACACCATTACACACTGAACCCTCTGTGTGGGTCTGCATGCTGTACAAAACGTGTGGACTAACAAAACATCATATATGGACCAGCACAAAGAGCCAGGAAATTCCAGTGATACCACAGCAGGAATTCAGGATTTGCCATTATATGGAAAAATCTGTGTTCAGCGCTATAGGAAGCCAAGTCTTGCTACCCCCTTTCAGGCTTGATCCCAATCACAATTTGATACTATTGTTAACACTTGACCTGTGGAGGTGTTTTATCCAAATACAATTGGACCTAAACTCCATGCCCCCATCATCATCCTTGCAACAAAACACACACAACACATATTACTACTGACACCAACAGCTGGTCACTTCAAATAAATAACACTAGTATTTCTGTGCTCCCTGCAAAGCTAATCTTCACAACAGAGATGAAGAGCAGGGATTAATGAGGTGGATCTATGGACCGGGGGGGGGATTTAATATTATACACCAAGTTGGATTTCAGGTTATTTTTATGGGTGTACTGCACAAAAATAATCACAAGGTAAGCTGGTTTTCTTGAAATATGGTTACAAAACAGAACATGTAGATTCTGCATGTGATTCTGCATGTGATTCTGCATGACTCAACAGGCTGATTGAATACCTCTGGGTAAGATTGGGAGCGCTATACTGTACTCAGAGCTGGAAGTCAGACTTCACTAGCTGATGGGTGACTATCTGTACCTCTGGCTTGAAAAACAAGCCATTAAATACCACTTCAGTCAATGCGGAGAAAGGAGGGCAGAACTGTGCTACCTCTTGAGGACGTAGCACCTTGAGGATCTGAAAAGTGAAGCCAGCATAGAAATACCAAAAACTGCAGTTCCACTTGAGGCTGGCTCCAAAAATATGTAAATTCCCATAGACTCCAAAGTTTACAACATTAAAAACATAAAATGCATCACTACCACAGACACAAGATGTAAAACTATACCGTGAAACAGTGTTACCTGGTGCCAACAGGCTGAGTGCAAGGGCTTGAATAAATCAGCCATGTTTTAAAAAGGAACTAATTGCAATAAGAACTTGCAAAATGTAAACATTTCACCACTAGGAGACAGCGTTTTATCACAACATGTTAGCATATTTGCACTAGTAGTAAGAAACAACAAAATAGTTGCCCTGAGGTCAGGGTGGTGCAGTCTCTGAGCAGGTTACCAGTCCATCACAGGGCCAGCACAGAGTCCACCCTGGCTCTCGTCCTATGACAGCTAGGATAGGCTGCAGCCCAAAGAGGTTTAGAGTACAGATGAACACTTTAGAGATGTCAATAACAATGAAAAAGGACAAGAATGAACCTAACATGCAAACATGCAGCAGTGCACCTGGCCTTAGATGCTCTCTGACATCCTGGGCTCCTCTGTTCACTTTCTACTTGTGCAGCAATCTCAGAAACGTCAATACCCAGCAGCCAGAGATAATCACCAATCTAAATTTAGCCAACCTACTGCAAACTCTGGATCCAGACTCAGCCAACAGCTAACACTCGTCAACAACTCGCTTTGCCAAAAAGAACTGAAACCATCCATGTCACTTTACCCTCTTCCGCCTGTCCAGGAAAAGTGAACGTAAGTTATTATTGAGTCCTGATTAAATTTTCTGTGTGGGGGGGAAAAAAGTAGACCAATGCAGATTATCAACATTAACACTTTTTTTTTTTTTTAAAACCACTGAATATGAAGTCTTTAAAAACAAAAGGCAGCATGCATGTGACTCATATGCAAAAGCTTTACTTCCATTTGCTTTTACATCCGTTTTTGATAATGCACAACCAGAAAACCATTAATATAAAGTGACCGATAAGACTGAAGGCATACAAACCTGATGGATTCTTAAAAATAGCATGTCAGGAGATGCAATTACACAATGAAAAAGTTACATAAATAAATGTTAGCTATCCAAGAGTGAGCTCAATCACTGCTGCTATTCCACACAGTGTGTGGGCACTCACCCACCTGTCCACTCACCTCTACTTTCTCTCACAGAAGAGATAAATCAAGTATACTCTGCCTCTCTTTCTGTCAGCACCTTTTTTTGATTGAAGGCACCTACAGTCTCTCGGGCCTTCACAAGTGACTGCTGAGGATGTGAAACCCAAGCAGACAAGCCAAGGGTGAGCTGACATTTCTGCACTGTGACTGAATACACAGACTGACTAAGAAATGTTTGAAATAAC